>RJVU01071404.1:3471626-3485380 GCA_003731715.1 Anabarilius grahami
ACACACACACACACACACACACACACACACACACACACACACACACACACACACACTCAGTGGAGTGCACTGACTATTAATATGGGGCTTGAGCTGTGGAACTAAGGGTCCAGAATCATGAATCAATGACATCCAACAGAGCTTAAATGGACTGCAGCAGTGCATTCTGGGATACTCTAGGTGGGCCAGCCACCTGACTCACCAGGCAGTTAGATATGCTAGGGATCAGGAGGTATAGGGGCTGCTGGGTAGAGGGGGGGTCAGGGACGAAGCAAGGGCAACAGGCATGGAGATGAAAGACCGTTGGAATTTGTACGGACAGCTGGCTCTCGGCCAGTGAAGTAAAGAGGGCTTAGTGTCACTCAAGATGCCAACAACAAAAAAGAGAAGGCCTGGGCAACTAGAGCTGACTATGCGCCCATCCTGTAGTTGGCTATTTTTTTCCCCCTGAGTGCAAAAGAATGTTCAGCATTTAATTTACAAAGAAACAAAGCTGCACAAGAGTTCAAACTTTTAAATACACAAAGAAGAACATTCACAGATTACTTTGAATCAGCTTGCCTGTGCAGTCAAAGTAAAAAATAAAATCATTGCAACAAAAGTTAAATGTTTCTAACAGAATGAAGAGTGCTGTGCCATTTCCCACCAGTCACTGAAAAAATTCATTTGTGTCAGTATCAGAAAATGTTACTGGCATCTCATCATGCCATATTGCCTGTGGGATGTGTTCTCCCACACAGACAGACAGGTCAGATTATTCTGACATGTGATGAGTGCTTGATGACTGCTCAAATCATTATTTATTTTTGTTGATAATTTTGTTTCAGTTAACTTCTTAACCTTAGTTTTTAGTTTAATTCTGTTATAGTTAGCTTAATTTTTTTTATTTTTTTTTATTTTTCAGTTTACTCTGTTATATAACCAACAGTTTTTATCTTAATTTTAGTTTATGATAA
The DNA here is from genome assembly GCA_003731715.1 of Anabarilius grahami. NCBI lineage: Eukaryota > Metazoa > Chordata > Actinopteri > Cypriniformes > Xenocyprididae > Anabarilius > Anabarilius grahami. The sequence goes on from RJVU01071404.1 coordinate 3,472,583, forward strand.
TAACCCTGACAGACGAAATGAAGGACAAGGTCTTAAGTTGATTTATAAATAATTGTATCCATGTTAAACACATACCTATATATTTTTTTTATCTATAATATATATTACACTCACTCTCAGATTAAGATAAGCAGACTAGTACAATTCCTCAAGGCCCTCCATGGTTTGCTCCAGAGAGTTAATTTCCACAATCATTACGCTAAACTGGGCCTTTTCACATACCTCCATCAGAGGCCCACTTCACTGGATAATTTATGGCATGCCCTCATGGATTCACCAGCTCCTAGCTGTCCATCACTGTCTGCGGTCGTCCGAGGAGCAGTTTTTTCTTCTCTCACTAAAATCTGTTCTTTTTCTATGTGTTAGATCTCACAGCCTTCCTTTTAAAGCATTGTGCTATATTCAAGGACTTCTGAATTCATACCATAGAAACAGACCAAAATGTAAGCCACTAACCCCTCTGCTGAAGTTCGGCAATAAACTAAAAAAGTTGAATGGATCAAACATGTGCCGTATTATATTTAAGGACTACAGCAGATGGGAAGATTTTTGTGAATGCCATACATTTTGGTCTGTCCATTTGGTCTGACTACGAAAATAAATGGTATGGATTACTTTTATGCTTTTTTGTCCCTTTGCATTAAAAGAATTACCACACAAGAAAATAAAACTGGGCTGGAACAACATGAAGGTGAGCAAAAAATGACAAAATGTTCAATTTGTGGTAAACAAATGCTTTAAGAGATGATATTTTATCATTTTGTAGCCAAATGGTAGCCATTTCAGTTTCAGTAGGAGCTTACAACAAACATTTAGCCCTGGAAAGGTGAGCATGCTATGGCAACTATGATCTAAGAACAGCTCATCGTGTCCCCTTGAAAGGGCTCAAGGGTAGTGAATAAACAGGTTCAACCTTTAAGCAAGGTACATGGGGACAAACTCTGCTGATTACCCTTTTAAAGCCAAGATGAGGGATGAAACTCCATAAGAATTCATCAAGGCAGTCTCTCCCCAATGACACGTGGCCATAAATGTTTGCTGCAGAGAGCACTCCAGACTGCTTCGTCAGGGTGAAGGTCACTCACATGGAAATGTCAAATGTCTCTTCATTGGCATGCCTGAGACAATAAGAACGCTGTGCCACTATAGCTCCACTTCATCAACGTCATTTAAAAGCAATGACACTAATGAGTGCTCATTTACTCCTTATTAAATGTTTTATACCTCTATCATGTTAATAACTTTTAACAGGCAGATAATGGACCTGATTTAGAGGAGGAAGGAGAGGTAAGGCAAGTGTATTTTAATTGATTTTTGTTGATATTTGGGAGTGTGTGGGTAAACACATGATTTCAGCTGATTGCCAAGATCAATGAGCTGCGCATATTAAAATCAGTGTAGGAGTGCGATATTTGTGTTATTCGTTGGGGAAGTCAAAGGTTAGAGGTGGGCTTACCATTCTGAACATCCAAAACATGGTGTTTGTCCAGCGTCCATCCTCCCATGTTTGAGGCGTCAAGTTCATAACCTTGCAGGATGGCTGTTCTTTTCTCCCACAGGATCAGATCCAAACAGGACTCATATTCAAATCCCACAGACACTTCAGAGAGACAGAGAGAGATTGGTGTTATTCATGTATGCAAATATATTGTATAAACATATCAAATGCAGCCTTCTTGAGAACCCGTGTAAAGTAATCAATACAGACTAAGTCTAAACACCACATTAAGAGGCATGCAGATAAATCATTATATAAACATCGAGCTGATAAACCGCAGTCGTTGCCAGGCCTAATCAGATGTCCTACACAATATCAATTCATCTTTACTGCAGCCTGCCTGAACACTGCAGTGTCTCTATCTTAACGTTCGTAAATCTCATAACAAATCTGAGCTTCACCAGGTGCAAATCGTTTTAAATTTATAACTGTTTTCAGCCGATCATATTAAGAAAGCGCCCTCATGTCCCCCAGAGAGAATCAATAAGTGCACTGCTATTCGTTGGGCAAAAAAATTACCTGCTTAATGCAATTGGCAAACCAAAGCCTGATGAGAAGGTGAAAGCCAATCAATACCCGTGAGGCCTGCTAACATATTTACAATTTTACACAGTTCACTTTGTAAAGGCAGAATGCATTCCTGATTTAGTGAAAAAACAAGTCTTTTGTGGTTCAACATCTTTTGAGTTTGTTTATGTGAGGCGCTGAAAAGCATGTCTAGTTTAGTCTGGCCTACTGCCTGCCACATCATCAGCTGAAAATAAACTGAGGCGCTGTCATCAGCAGCTGGCCGTCTTTCTCAATGCTTAAGTGAAAAACAAAGCCACAGATTCGCCTTAACCTTCCTCAGAACAGAAAGAGCCATGTTGTTCTCTGTGGTTTTGCTGATGGGTAATCATACAAGCTACAAAATACAGTCAGCATAAAAAATTCCACAGTGGGAAAAAAAATCTTTCAGAGGAAAGAAAAAAAATGCTTCCTGTGCTATTGGCCTTAATCATAACTGCTTTGTTTTCCATTTACACTCCCTATTTGCATAGGTATATTTAAGGAGACATCCCATAATGCAACTGTCATAGTGGCATGGGCCATTAAGCACATCTACATTCTTACATGTAACAAATTCAGCCTTTCTACAGAGGGTAATTACATTATTCCTCTACTCTGTGAATCTAGAAGAACAGCATGTGATAGATAGTGAGGTGGTTGTTTATCAGCTCAACAACACTAGCTGATTTAATATTATATATTAGTAAAAACGTGAAAAATGCTGCTAATTGGGAGGCCTTTTTTGGAAAGTTTGGAGGTTTTGAGCAGAGGTGTGATGCTGTGTTAATTTACACTAAATTAACAGTCAAAGAATCTTGCAAAAATATACTTGGATGAAAGTGAAAAAAAATTTCACATTTAATTGTACATTCAATATTGAAAAGTAAAAAATAAATGAGTTTTGATGAGATTTTCTGATTAACGATCTATCTATCTATCTATCTATCTATCTATCTATCTATCTATCTATCTATCTATCTATCTATCTATCTATCTATCTATCTATCTATCTATCTATCGAAATCTCTGATCTCTGTGTTTACTCACCCACAGCCTCCGATAGGCCATAGACTCTTTGGTTGTATGCGTCCGTTTTGTCCCAGATGAAGGTGTAGGACAGATTGGGTTCCGCGGGGAACCACTTCTGAAAGAGGCGTCCCACCACTGCCACCATCAGGTGGACCTTCATGAGGTTAAAGGGGATGGTGGTTTGGGTCATGGTCACCTTGAGCACTGGACGGTAGCCAGCCGCCCGCGAACTCAAATACATGAGGTTCAGATCGCTTCCCGGAATCGCTGTCTCCTCCTGAAGAACCTGCACATCAAAGAGAAAAAGAGGTGAAGATAAATGAAGATGGGGAGAGAGAAGGAGTGACTCGGGAGCATCTGGAAGCGGCATTAGAGCCGAGGATGAGGACTCCGATTTTTCTCTCAACAGGATTAAAGCACATCTGTGCCTGTGTTTGCTCTGACCGCCATTTACTTGACATCTTGGATCTAATGAGGGAGATTTTCACGGGCGGAACATGCTTATATTTACATCACTGTCGGAGGCTATTACTGTACCGCATTCCACATGCTCGACCACGAGAAATAGTCAACAGACAGAGGAGTGTGGGCCACAACTTGCAGTAGAAGAGTTCAAACTGGATTGATTTCAGACTTCTAGACAGCTGGCACGTCGTACCAGATGAAACACAAGCGTGCAGTTAGCGGCATTTAAAGGTGCCCCTGGTGAGGAGTCACCAAAGTTCAGAGCATTAGCGCTAATTTCTCTCCCTCTTTGAGATGCACAAAAGGAGCACGGGAGATGAGGAGCAGCTTGGATCAACAGAGAGATTCTGCATCACAGCTTTCTCCTCAAGTGCTTAATGAAAAGCCAGTCAAGCCACTGTGGAAAGACAGTAATCCCCCTGTCTTCCAGCTCATGGCATTGTCAAGTGTCCTACTGGGAGGGGACATTTACTTTTCTCTAACACAGAGGACAAAGGGAGCCAGAGGGAATTTCTTTTCTTCTCTCTTTTTTTTTTGTGGTATGGATGCCGCTGCACTTTTCCAGGGATCAGTAGAGGGGGCTAGATGGCTTTGGGAAAACCTTTGATATGCAGTCTGAGGCTTCGACAACAAAAAAGCCCAGGCAAACAGGAAACTAATGGTAGTTCGGGGATTAAATAAAAGAACAGCAAGTTAAGACAAAGTTTGGTGTTTTCAACTTCTACACTTTCACATTTACACACACAGACATGACTGTAGCATTATGCTGTCAATTTGAAGGGCCAACGCTGCCACTCTAACACTAGCTGATGCCATCCACATGTGTGTGTGCATATCCTGTGTTCGTAGGTTTACTTAAGAGCGTCTATAAGCCACAGTGCATTCATGCTATGTACTGGCCTCCCCTCTGTGAACTTTGATTACAGAGTCTGAGCTAATAACATGCTTTACTCCGCCTGCTATAAAGCTCTTAATAAATGGCACCGCATGCGCTGCCGTGTCTCTACGTGTGCAGCCGTGTTATTCTTAGCCATGGGGGCAAGGGCCATAAGTGCATATGGCTGCATTAAAGCAAAATATTTTCTCATTTGCCAAATGAAAGGGAAGATGAAAAAGGCTTTGAAAGTTCATTTGATACAGCCCATTAAATGCACAGTAATAAAGACCAGATTGAGTTTTATCATCAAGCATTTTTTCATAGTAAGAAAGGAAACTAGTGTTTCTGTGAGAGACCAAAAAGCAGCCGAATCAATGCACTTTCATTGCATTTAGAGGTGTAATGCCTTATAGGACACAGTAGTTACTGAAGCAGAAACACAAAGCATGATGGGAAATCATATCTTTCATTCACTAAATGTCTCATCTGATTTTCCACTGTCGCATAGAGTTTTTCTCTGGACGTGAAAACGTGCCGTTCTCCTCCAGCCAAATAAAATTTTTTCCAGCTCTGCACAACGGCCAAGTGGAAGCAATATGCATTCCCATTCGGTGTCACGGCCGCTAAGCATTACGAGCGCTGGCTGAGGGGGGCTGAGGGATGTCTGTTTGCCATTTATGTGTGACGCTCTGGGTAAAAAAAGACCTTGGAGGCCATTACAGCTAAGGTCCAAAAGCCCCATATTAAATGCTAACTTGGTTGGGTCTGATTACCCCTGTTTAGAGTTGCTCTCAAAGAAGGCTGTAATTCAAATCAGGGCCCATCTACTTTGATGAGTGGGGTTCCACAGAGGGGACAGACGCCCCTGTTGGGACCGAGGAGAAACATGGGAAGAGGAGTGTGGCCTGTTACATATGCTGCCGACAATAAGGAAACAATTTTTCTCCTTTATGTCTCGGAGCAAACTCGTAAGACAGCATATGTGTTGGCCCTGAGTGCTCGCATTACAGGGGATGCCCCCCCCCCACCCCCACATGCCACAGAAAGGTAAGAATGGAAAAGCTGGGTTATAGAGGAAGGGATCAAATACACATCTGGACACAAGGTAGGGTGGAAGAGAAAATACAGACAGAGAGAAACAGACAAAACTGAGCCAAGTTTTGTGAACCTCTCATTCAACAACAGCACTCATTTCACACGACACAGGAAAAAGTGACTGAAGCATTGAATATCAATTATTTTGCCTTTCTTTTTATAACTATAATTAGCATTAAAGGATCAGTTCACTCAACAATGAAATATTTGTTTTTCTTTTTTGGAAGACAAAAGGATACATTTTAAATAAAAGAGCTGGTCACTGTTACAATGAATGGGGTGCAAAAGCACGATAACAGTATCATGAAAGTATTAAGTAGTCCATTTGAATTGTACGTTATATTCTTCTGAAGCCATATGAAAGCTGTTTGATGTACATACCATCCTTATTCCTCATCTCCAACGAGCCTTTAACCGCATGAGTGAATCATTCATTCGATTCATTAAAAACAAAAGATCGACTCATTCACAAATTAAAAACTCCTAATTTTCATTCACTTTCATTATTCTAAACAGAGTGGCAAGGATATTCTTTTTTATATACCTTTTGTGTTTCACAAATAAAGAAAATCACATGGGTTTTGAAAAACAAGAGGGTGAGAATAATAACAGAATTTTCATTTTTGAGGGAAACTATTCCTTTAAGACCTTAAAAATTGTTTTGTGCAAGACACAAACTAGCATGTTTTATATTCATCTCCCCAAAGACACAGTGCTTTATTTGGTCTGATGTGGGTCCAGCTTTCATTTTTACAGACAGGCAGCAAGAGGCTAGAGTCATTTTATACAGATTATGTAGGGGATAGTGTGTGTGGATTTGCACTATAAAAGGAACAAAAGGAGGGTGTGCAAGAGGATATAAAATGCTGACCAATATCTCCTCAATATGTGGGGTTACGCTGAGGGCTGTGGTGATTTCTATGTCTTGCAAGCGCCACACTAAGATTCAAAACTGTTTTTCCTCTGAGTACTTCATGCTGGGTGCAGGATGAGGGCAGAGAACAGACTGTTTCCTCATGTTTTTTTTTAGTGCCATCACTGTTCTCAAAGGCTCTTTCTTTTGTGACCAACTGAATGGTGCACAGAGCATGTCTAGACTCATTGCGCATTCATACTGGCTACTGCCATATGATACCCTCTTCTGCACATGTAAATAAATGACCATTCAGTTTCCATCTGACCATTTACAATCGCGAATTAGCACATTTTGTGGGAAGGATTGTTTCAGTTTTGGAGATCTGCATCAGCCACATTGTGGCTTGCAAGTATGAAATCTCACAAGCACCCTGATTTAAGGAGTCAAACAGAGCCTTACCTGTGTTTCTGGAATGATGGGGCCGTTCTCGGGTGAGGATCTGAAGAAGTTGGAGAGGGGTGTGGCCACAATGAGAGGGCTGGGTCGAATGAAACCACTCAGGTCACAGCTAGGGATGTCGTTCTCCTCTTTCTTCATTACCAACGTGTCCATTACGTAGAAAACATTCCACGGGATCCATACCGTACGAAATTGCGTTAAAAATGGTGCTCGCTCGAAGCTCAGTGTCAGTGATGCTCCGCCGTTGGCCAGAATGTCAAACCTGCACAGAAGAAACAGGAGTGTACTTATAAATCTTATATACATTATTAAGTATACATATAAAAAAACATATAAAAAAACCATAGGACTGTCATACTCTCCTCATTAGGTATGTGTAATATGCAGGTAATGTACTGTGGAGGTGATAGAGTGAGTAACTGAGATGAATTAGACATGAGAACTGATGGCTAGACCTGGTTTAATTGTCTCTTCCTTTAACCTTCTTGATCCCAGTGCGTGTCTCTTCTGAGCCAAGAGTTTCTAAGAAAGCCCTTTCCTTTCTGACACAGGGCCTTGCCACGGTGAAAAATGCATGATAATGTGGCTGAGCCTTTTTATCATTGCATTTGTGTAAAAGCCAAAACTCTCCCTCGGCTCTCTCTCTCTCTCTGTGTTGCCATGAGAGCCTTATTAGAAAGGAAATGAGTCAGGAACTGAGCGTACTGTCCTATATTCCAATATTCTGCAACGGCTGCAGGGGGGAAAGCAAGATAGGGCAGAAAATATGCACATAGTAGCGTAAAGATTCACTCACGCGTGCGCGCACATACACACACACACGCAGAGCATTTGAGCGGCTCTGAAGGAGAGGCTGCTGGTGATTGGTCCCTAACAGCTGCGTGGCTGGTACTCTGATTCCCTGTTGAAGTAAGTGGATGTGGAAGAGGTGTGGGCATGATTATCCACTGCCATTTTTAAGGCCTGCCCCGCTGTGGTGTTCAAGAGCTGCAACAGCTGGCTGAGTGGGCTAATCTCGGACACACTCTCTCCATCTATAGCCTCCCCCCTGTACACTCTCTCTCTTTCAGTCTGGGTTTTCTCTCTCCAGTCTAACCTCGTCTCTCATCACATTTTCTATTAAACATATCTCTCTAGCAGTCTCTTTCTAACGCCTCTCTCCATCTCTCTCTGATGCACTGTCACAGTCAAATCCCTCTCCTCATTGCTGTTCCATGTGCTTATACACTCTATTTCTCACTTAAAAGAAAACAGCTATAGGAAGAGCAAAATCACCCCAAAATTCTGTAATTATGTCATTATCAAGTATGATGTTTGGATGTTTGTTGTTCTATAGAACATAAAGGAGAATTTTTGAAGAATATCCTGGCTACTCTTTTCCATATAATGAAAGTGCTGTCAGGTTCCAAACAGCATTTTATTGTCAACTAAAACTATTAAAATTGTTTTTGTCAATTATAAATAATAGATTAAACAAATTCTAACAAATTTAGAATTTTAAATAAAATAAGTTTAAGTTGAAGAACAAAAATTACTAAAACTGAAATAAATATAAATTAAAGCTAAATAGAAAAATTAAAGAACTAATACAAATGATAAAAACACAAATTTAAAATTAAACTGAAAATATAAAAATAATTCAAAATTTACTATAATAGTATATAAATAACACTGGTTCCAGGGTGAAAAAGAAATACCAAAAAAGCAGTTTTGTGTGCTACATTTCAAATCCTCTAAAGCTTTGTGTGATAAACAGATTAAAATTTAACTCTGCACTAAAAATCGTCCACTGTAGCCTTCAAGTCATATATGGCACCCTTAGATGTGTTGCATCAGGTCTGATGTCAAAGACACCTTTTGAGCGCCACAGAAGAAAGTAAGTCATACCGGTTAGGAACGACATGCAGGTGAATTAACGAAGACAGAATTTTCATTTTTCATTCAACTATTTCTTTAAAGACTTGACCCCATAGAGTCCATCAACTGCACCTAAATGCCTTTTTCTGTGATTCTATCTATCTTTAATTGCACTGAATTCAATTCAAATTTGCTCAGTTCAATTGCAAACCTTATTTCATTTCCTCTCTGCTTGATTGCTGCTTTTTAGCCATTCAGCACTGACACATGACAGTACATGATGGTGGGTCCTAACAGTTCCTTCTCGTTGAACAAAGATGTCTGCATAAAGAGCTTGCTGGTTACAGTCCTGAGGCCTTCATGATTGCAGCGCTGCAGCTCCTTAATAACACTGGGATTGGTTTAACAGTACGGGAGAGTGCGGCCCATTGGCTGATTGATTCCACCCTTGTAAATCCAATGCATTTTAAACAGGCTGTTTGCTAAAGCACTGCTTCCTGAAGCAATGCCTGACATTTTCATGAGATGATCTTGGTAGATAAGACAGCACGCCATAAAATACATGCACACACACACACACACACACACACAAACTGTTGTGGAGCCATAAGAGGTTGTGTATTCAATCAAAAAAAGTGTATTTGATGAAAAAGTTTTCACATATTTATGTATATTTTATGCATAAGTACTAAACAGATGGTTTTGGTGACATCTGTACTCTGTGCTGTATTATGACATTCAGTTATTCAAGGACAGAAACAGTATGGAAGTGTGTATAGGATATGTGTCTGCTTGTGTTTTCAATCAACCTACATGCCATCCTGCCGCGTGATGGTGTATCCGTGGTCTGGGTAGTGTACAAAGGACACGTTGACTCCAATCAGAGGTGTACCATCTGCAGTGAGCACCTGCCCTCTGATAATGGACACCAGGCTGCAAAACAAACACACATGGTTGGTAAGAAACCCACACACACTATTAATATGATTTACAGCATGACTGAACATGGATTCACTAAGCTTTCACTGCAATGTTAAAATGTCTAATCCACTGTAAATAACTAGAAAGCAGACAAAGTCTGTCTCTCTCTCTCTCTCTCTCTCTCTCTCACACACACACACACACACAATGCTTATTTATGTGACTCTTGTGCCCCTGACTCTGTAGACGGCCATAATTCAGTCCCCTAAAGGCTGCAGAGGGATTCTTATATCCTTAATTCCCAAGGCAGCTTTTCCTTCGAGGAGCTTCATTAGGGTGGATGTGTGCAAAGATTTCATTTGAAGAACTGTAACTTTCCAACCAAGGGAATAAACACCTAAAATGCTTATGGATTCTGCATTATCAATTAGTTTTTTGAATAAGCACTTGACTTTCAAATCACAAAAAAAAAAAAAAAAGCTGTCAGTTTAAAGCAACGGGTGAAACAGAGAGCAATGGGGTAACAAGATACCTTTTTAAATATTTTTACTTAAAGGATTAGTTCACTTTAAAATGAAAATTACCCCAAGCTTTACTCACCCACATGACTTTCCTCTTTCTGATGAATGAAGCTCAAGAAAGTGCATCCATCCATTATAAACATACTCCACACGGCTCCGAGGGGTTAATAAAGGCCTTCTGACGCAAAGTGATGTCTTTGTGTAAGAAAAATATCCATATTTAACAAGTTATAAAGTCAAATATCTAGCTTCCGCCAGACCACCTTCTGTATTCAACTTACGAAGAAAGTGTAACTGATGTAGGACGTAGCTTAAGTGTTTTGAACTGCGAGAGTTTTACACTTTCTTCGTAAGCTGAACACGGAAGGTGGTCTGGCGGAAGCTTGACATTTTACTTTATAACTTGTTAATATAGATCATCAGAAAGAAGAAAGTCATATACACCTAGGATGACTTGAGGGTGAGTAAAGCTTGAGGTATTTTCATTTTAAAGTGAACTAATTCTTTAAACTGTTGAATGGATGCATGACTGAATGACCAAAGCACACATGTACAGAGAGAACATTGAACATTGTATTATTAACATTATTAACATTGTATAATTTAATCAAATTATCTTGAATCACCTTTCTTTCTCAGTACATATTGAAATACTGAATCAATTGCAATTCATTTATTATTAATTGGCATATCTAATTTGATTACAATTTTTTTTAACATTCCTAACAAAATGGGTTGTTTTGGGCAGGATGAGCAGGAGAAATCTGTTTCAGCTGTTAATCAATGGCAGGAAGGCAGAGAGTCACTTCACCGCAGTGCCGAGGACACCTCGCTCTACTTATTGGATGATTTTCCAGGTCATTACTGATTTTCTGGGGGCCTAATCAGCAGAGCAGCAGTGAATCAAAGTGCGGTGTCGCCCTTCAATTGAAGCTGGGATAAAGGAAGTGCGGAAATGACCCCAGGGTCACATGCACAGGTAAACATTCCATAAATAAGCTGCCATTCCTCATGATGTGACCGTAACTCAGAAATCCCATTTGCTTTGTGTGAGATAATAAAACAATAGTGTCCAGTGTTAGCTGCCACAGCCTGAGTGTCCTAAAAGCATGCTGTAATTCACCCTCCTTAGTGATGTATTTCTCTCTTTTGCCCTGAAAAACACCACACATCACACAACTACTAGCTCTGGATTCCACAAGCTCTGAGGGGAACATTATGACAAAACCTAGGTTAATACTGTAAGAAATAAACAAAAATATAATAATCCTTGAAGAAAAACTTCAAAGCCATACCACCATAATAAGCAATGGATTTTACAACATTTTTCTCTAATAGCTTTCCCTTTCTGCCCTTCCCTCTCTCTAATAATAACCTTCATGATGTTGCCATCACAAGGATTATGTCTGGATCCAGGTGGACATCTACCAAGGTGCTCAAGGTTATTCGCTTCATTCTTAAAGCGGTCATACAGATGTGCTCTTCTCTGCTTCTCTGGACTGCTGACCCTCTGAATGCTCCAGTTGTTTTCCATCCAAACCTCACTGCTTAAAACACCTTCCATTTTGCCAACATGCACCACGCAGAAGCTTAATCTGCTTAAAATGCCCCTTAGTGCTGGGAAGCATGTAACAAAATGAAAACAAGACATTTTCATGTACACAGGCAGGGGTTTGCTGAGCCGGGCGTTCAAGTGAACGGACGGCTGAAGATGACATAGAAGAGACATCTGGAGAGAGGCTGCTGGGATATACAGGGTATGTGACAGATACTTAATTCCGGAAAATTGAGGAGCTGGCACTTTTGCTCCAGTGGCATGTTGTTTTACAATGTTTATGCTGTGAATCAATAGTTACCCTGAGGAAACACACAAACAACAACTTTTTCTTAGCGGGATTGTCTACCTTGTTGACCCAGAAGGCAGAATGCGGAGATATATGGTACCTGTCAAAAGTTTGGAAACATTACAATTTTTTAAAAATGTTTTTCAAAGAAGTTTCTTATGCTCATCATGTCTACATTTATTTAATCAAAAATACAGTAAAAACAGTAATATTGTGAAATATTATTACAAATTAATTTTGTTTTCTATTTTAATATATTTTAAAATGTAATTTATTCCTGTATGACAAAACTGAATTTTCAGCATCAGTAGTCTTCAGTGTCACATGATCCTTCAGAAATCATTCTAATGGGCTGATTTGGTGCTCAAGAAACATTTATTATTATTATTATTATTATCAATGGTGAAAACTGTGCTGCTTAACATTTTTTTTTTTTTGTGGAAATGGTGATTTGCATTTATATTTATATACTTATATTTGCATTTATTAAATTTATTAAAGCATTTATTAAACAAATTTTTTTTTGTAACATTATAAATGTCTCCACTGTCACTTTTGATCAATTTAATCCATCCTTGATGAATAAAAGTATTAATTTCTCTCTTTTGTTAAGCAGCAAAAACTGTTTTCAACATTGATGATAATAATAATAATAATAATAATAATAAAAGCATATTAGAATGATTTTTTTAAGGATCATGTGACACTGAAGACTGGAGTAATGATGCTGAAAATTCAGCTTTAGCATCAGAGGAAAAAAATGCATTTTTATATGTATTGCAGCCTTTGTGAGCATAAGAGACTTCTTTCAAAAACATAAAAAAAGG
>RJVU01071404.1:3496376-3509435 GCA_003731715.1 Anabarilius grahami
TAGTGTGCTGAAATAAATGTGATATATCACAAGGCTCAATATGGCAGATGTTGGGGAAAAAAAGCCCTGCCTTTAAATGAAAACAATCATTGTCCAAGAAATTTTTGCTCTAAGTTGTGACTGTCTATCAGCTGGACAAACCTAAAAAATATATTTTTGTAGCCAGATTTGAGTTATAGAAGTAAAATTTGTGATACCATGGTTGTCAGATTTTATTTGTGATTTGACATGTTATTGAAACCTAACCTTGCCAAGCAGTTTGGAGATTTCGGTCTTTCCTCATTCAACTTGCATGACTACAAAATAGCTGCCTGGGGGGCTTACTAAAATGGCTGCCGAGGGAACCAATCTGCTCCAATAAGGATTTTGATTGGATTCTTCACACCACAGTTCAATTTGTGCACTTTTACAGTATTGAAGTTTGACAAGATCATTTTGGATGCATTTTTTTGTGTGTGGGTACATTTCTGTATGCACACACACATACAGAGGGGCTCCTGCAGGGTTGACTGATGTGTGTGCACAGCTTGCTGTAATCCATGGCTTTCTCACAGTAAGAGTTGTGCTTCTGATGAATGATCTGGAAGGGCCCAAGGCCTAATGAAGCATACAAGTCTTAATAAAAAATCTTAAATGTCTGGCAGTGAAAGCTTTTGACAAGCCACACTTAAAAAAAAAACAAAAAACAAAAAAAAAAACTATTTTCTTTAGTCATAAAGAGTCTTTAAAGAGCTATTACCAATAAAATCGCCTAAAATGGGCTCACATGAGTATGTTCGTGTTCCAGAATATGCACCATTTATTCACATAATACAACATGCCAGCATTGTGAATAATCATATTCCTAAACTTGCTACTAAAGTGAATGCTTAAGCTTAGAGGATATAGAGATGATGCATCTCACAAATATGCTTTTATATAGTGAGTGCAGCTCACTAAGTTACTCCAAAGTCCTTTTGAGATAAATCAGTTCACTCAGTTACTATTTTCAGTGCAGTGAATAGGGGAAAACAGAAATGTACAAAACTGTTAGTCAAGATTACATTCCAAAAACATTTTTTTTTTTAAATCTGAAAAACTGGCTCTGTTATATAAAACATGGACTTCCACTCCTGTAGATGCCATTTTGTGTTATGATTACTGGTAATCTGCAAGTGGACTTATACAGTTTTTGACTACTGTCTCACAAAATGTTGCTAATTGCCACAAGAAAATAGTGATAATGTACACAAAAAGTACTAAATGTACCTCAGCCCACTAATTTGAGTATGCTCTGAGCTCTCAACAACTCCTGAAATAACCAGTTATCTAAAAAGAGCATCGCAGCCTTCGACAAGAGAAAGTGCAGTTGGCAGCAAGTGTGTTTTGGGTGTCGTGAGAAATATTTCATGCTCCTACTCTCCTTCTCCCCCTCTCATGAAGCTCCCCAATCATTTCCAAATGAATAAACAGATCTGTGTCACACTAAGCTAAATCAAACAGTCGCCTCTTTTAAAAATCTGCTGTACTGTCTGGATAAGTTCACATTACAGACCATAATGCTCAATTAAGGTTAGGGCTTGATGATATATCAAATACTCTAGATTTTGCTGAAGATATATAATATTAAGTAAAATTGTGAATGTTACAGTTTAAATTAGCTTTTTATATGGGCATTAAGTTTCCTAAAATGCGTGTCAATACACTAGTATTGCGAGCCTTTCTTGTCTTGCATCTTGCGTGGATATGTCAATAGATTTACACTTCAGTAAAAAAACTAAACAAAAAAACAAAACATTTGAATTTGATCAATTTCCTTGAATCAGTTCAAACTGTCCAGGATCTAGAACAATGAACGTGCCCAAATCAGATAAAAAAAAAAAGCCCATATAGCTCAGATAAAATATCCTATTTTGTATCATATTTTGACAAAAATGAATTGAGGCTACTTTCGCCATGTAGTGTGTAGCTTTAAACGACCCTTAAATTTGACATTTTTGTGAAAGACTTCATGTTATAACAATAAAATACATACTAAAAATGCGTGGATGCTGCTGGTCAGTGTGAGAGCTGTCTTACAGTACCTGTGACTGAAGTGTCTCTCTGAAAGAATCATGATGCAAGTATGTTGTAATGCAGGCATGTGTGTGTGGACTCACTGTGAAGAGTTCTAATGAGAGTGAGTGGGTGTAGAGGGACAGGGAAGGTCACACACACAAACACACAATTCACACATACACAAACACACACCCCTACATGGAACCAAGAGGCCCCTTATCTCAGTCTGACACATATGATGTATGAGGTACCATAATTCTTTTAGCTCCCTCTCGTGCTCTCTCTCAAACACGCACACACACACACACACACACACACACACACACCTCTTGCAATGCATGCACTCAGCAAAGAGGGACGAAGTATCAACCTTGGCCTAAAGAGATATATTCAATCATATTCAAAACTCTAGAAGGCCACACACAAAGTAAACACAACCTGTAAAATATTTTGCATATAAATGCATCATACTGCCTAAACACTTTAAAATTAAAGTGTTTACATTTTTATTCAATGTTAAATACTTTCTCCAATCAGGGGCAACAATAAGTAAGCCATTTTTGAGTGAATTTCTCTGAAAGTGTCAACACATTGGTCTTTTTGTTAAAGCATCCAGACCAGCCTAATACAGCAGCAATGGCTCAACCAATGGCAAGGACAATTTCTTCAGCTGACCAACAACAAGCAGGGTGAGTATTCAGCAAACATTTTTGATAACAGTCATTATGTTTGCAATTTCATTTGGTGATGCTAGCAGCAGAAAATTTCACACTACAGCTTAAATGAAACTGTCAAATTGACCAATCCATTAAAGTCACTGACATATATTTTAAAACATGGTCTCCTACAGTCTTGAGGCCATTTATAATGTTTAAACTTAGAGCAACAAGGTCATTAAGTGATCAAACTCAGCAAGAATTTCTGTTCAGTAAAGTTTGGAGTTGGGGTGAGAGTGTGGTGTGTGGGTGGCTGGCTTGAACAGAAGAGCAGGACAGAATTACGTGCTAACCGTGCTAATTTGGAAGACGAATAGCAAAATGCTGGCCAGATTCACATAAAGCTGCCCAGCGAAACAGGCCTGCTTGCTAACGAGGCCGCGTACCTCGATCGCTCGTGTTGAGTAATGGAGCAGCTGACGTACCCTGCTGAGAGTTGAGCTGGTGGAGAATGTAGCCAACCCGCTAACAACGAATGAACAGATTTAGTGACTGTCGGTTAGGCAACATGTAGACTTTGAGTTTGAGAAGAGACAAGAACATAGGGACTTTATCTAAAATGGAAAATGTAATTAAAAAATACATATTTATTTTTTTAAATAACATTTTACGTTTTATTTGGGCTTTTTGGCCTTAATGTCATAGGTAGCCTAAGTGATGACATGAAATAACTAGCACTAACCAGATTAAAGCAGCTAAAACCATGCTATCTAACTTGGTATGACTGTTTTTTCTTTGATATTTAAATAATGAACAGAGTTTAGTGCTTGTGTAAAGAGAAATTGCTGTCGTTTAGCCCCATGATTTTCAGAATAGGTGCTCCCATGTGGAAGTCTGCATCAACTGCAATGAAAATGTCAACCCTTTGATAGCAAGCAAAGGTCAGGGGGAAGGTACAAAACAGAACAAACACTCATAGTCCTCTTCCTGTTGAGGTGGAAGAGCCAAAGCAGGTGGAGGAAAAGAAGAAAAACAAAGGGAATATGCAATCAAAACAAGTTCAAAGATGTGAGGTAAACCTTCATAACAAATAGCAAATAGCTTCGATACAAAAGCATCAACACCAGCTGGAAATAATGAGATAGAGAAAAAAAAAACTTTGTACACATTATGCAAATACACTATATGGCAAAAAAGTATGTGGACACCACCCATATGTGCTTGGTGGCATAACAAATGTAGTTTATCCTTACATTTCTTCAATTAATCTGAGAAGCCTTTCCACTAGATGTTAGAATATGGCTGTGGGATTTGCTCCCATTCAGACACAAGAGAAATCTGTAAGGCCAGATGCTGATGCTGGGTAACAGGGCCTCCCAAATTCATCCCAAAGGTGTTCAGTGAAGTTCATGTCTGGGCTTTAAGCAGGCTAGTCAAGTTCTTCTATACCAGACATAACTTCTTTATTGAATTAGCTTTATACACAGGAACACTCATTCTGGTACAGAAAAGGGCCCTGAAATCCACTTGAATTAAGGAACCAAACCAGTTAAAAACAGGGTATTCATGTTCTTTTGGCTATGTAGTGTAAATACTGACATACTGATGATTGTTTATCTTACCGACGGTGCAATGTTCTCCGGTCCAGCCCTGGTGGCATTCACATTTGCCGTCCTTGCAGGTTCCGTGCTCAGTGCAGCGTGGGTGACACGCTTTCAGATCGCATACCGAACCAGTCCAACCCTCCTCACAGCGACAGCTTCCTCCTATACACACACCGTGAGAGCCACAGTCCACTGCACACACCTCTGCAAACACAAACAAAGGCGAAAAAATTAAAAACACTTTTTGGTCTGGGCTGCAGCATAGACAAGGACTTTAAAAGGTCATGTGTTCTACAACGTGGTAGCACATTTCAAGCGCAGGTCTCTGCTACTCAAAACAACAAGAGCAGAGGTTACATTCCTGAGATCAGTCAAGTCTAAGTTATTGACTTCAAGTGTGAAAAACTTATGACAGGAAATAGATAACTGCAGAACCCTGCTGTGTCTAGCGAGCTGTGTGGCGGAGGGGAGACTGCCCGCCCCACCTTAATCAACACCCTGTAACAATGACATATCTCAACCTTGTCTGACCCACTGGTGTATGTGCGCTCCTCATAGAGACTTAGGCGGTGGGGTGCTGGCTAAAGGTGTGTGATTGGGGGAAGGGAAGGAGACATCAGAGCGTACGGACACGGATGTGAATTGACACTGTGAACTTTCCACCCGGACCCAGAAGACAGGCCTCCCACATAGATTGAAGCAAACACATCAAGCCAAAATAAATCAATTTATACACACTCTACGGTCTGCCAAACATCAGGAGTGCGTCTGAATGGCTTTTGAGATCGAAGCTATCACGGATGCATTTTATTAGCATTTCTCTTCGCAGGTTTGTTACTTTTCACAATATTTTTTGGCATGTTTACAGGAAATGATTCTGAATTGACAAAAGCTTCCATATCAAAATTGTTGTCAATAGAAACTAGTTTCACGTTTATCATACCCGGACGTAAATGCAACTGGCAACAAAAGCTGACGAGGGAAAATTGGGTGCGTTTTGAATGATATCCTGCGAAAAGTGTCTGATAGCGATTTGGATTCAGTTTATGAGTTTGTGTACGTGCGCATATAGACGTGTGTGGGTTTGGCAGAATAGTAGATGAAGACAGACTGGCGCAAAGCAGGCTGTAGTTTAACAGCCCACACACCATTCCACCAGAGCCTCGCAGTCTGACACACCCTGTCATGGAAGAAACAAAGCACCAGAAAGAAATTTCATGATAAAGACAAATCATAGGAAGGGGTATTGTTAAACTCCTTTCTTCAACCTCCTTTCTGACTCTTTCTCCGGCGCTTCCTGACAAGGTGTGAAACCGTGACATGACACTCAGCCAGAGCTGGTGAAAGTGTATTGAGACAAGGAAACAGAAGTGAAGAAATGTGGAGAGAATTTCCCATCAGTCCTTAGGTCAGGTGAGTGCCAGTTTGTGGTTGGCTTCCCTGCTGCGTGCTGTTATTATGCCTCCTGCAGGTGGGCAGGAGTGACGCACCCCTTCAGCGTGCATGTGTGGGCGCCTGTGTGTTTTATCCTTCATCAGACGAGACTCTGCTGAAGTTCACCTCAGTTTCCTTAGAGCGGGAGTGTGATTGAAAGAGAGAAAGGCTGTGCACGAGGACTAAGTTCACACAGACAGATGGAGAGCAGCTGCTGGGAAGTACTTCTGGAAAACTGACGGCTAGAGCCGTAAGCCTCCTGCAACTGTACTATATCAATCTGGATTACTGTCGTTGCAAGAGTTGCTGCCAGAGTTTGTGGACTGAGTGCCTGAATGTGTCCCTGTTACACGGGATGTTATGCACAGGTTGAGGGGACATTCCTGGCTCACTTGGTGTCTTAGGTGACTTAGTTATTTATATAATTGTAAGAAGGCTTAGTTTTTACATTGATTCCCAATGTGCTTCGTTAATCAAAAAATCTAAAGAGTAAAAAAGCAAAACAGCAATCGAAATTAATATCATGATTTGGCAGCACTTTCACTTCATTAACATTAGTTCAATTAATTTCATTAGCATTAGCAATTAATATTTTTACAGCATATACTGATACAGGCTAATGTACATTTATGAATATACTCGTGTTGGTTGTTAATTTATGCTTGTTTATAATACATTATCTTCTTTTAATTTAAATCTTAATTATTTATAACTTAAATTATAGCTTGAAATGTTAATGTTTGTTAATAATACATGAACCAAATGAAAATTATACCTTTATTTATTTACAAGTTAAAATGTTAAAAGATGTGCATGTAGAAATAGCAAGACTAACAATGTCTATGACTAACTAAAGTCGTACTTAAGTGTTGTTGTTATTATTTCATATTAACCATTGCATTAAAAATAAGTATCCTATTGTAGTGTTACCCATGACATTTTTCCAATTTGAGGAGAGAAAAATGTTTTATAAATGTGTTTGTATACAGTGTATGTTCTATTTTTTTTAAAGTGACAATAATAATAATGCTAACAATAACTAATATATCATTTGAATTAAAATGAACAATTACTTGTAATTCTTTTGAATTAAAAAGACAATATGTGATTTCTGCCACAGTATTCTAGAAAAATAACAGCACAACTTAACTTTCCAAGATGCACTTTCCAAAATAATATTTGACTAAAAAAAAAATTCTAAGGGGGCACATGTGTGACACTTCTGTTGACACATGCCCTCCTCTTGCCCTCTGAATTAAATTTTTCTCACTCTATCATTATCTAAGACAAAAGGGGCAATACTAATTTTATGAACACTTTNTACCTTTATTTATTTACAAGTTAAAATGTTAAAAGATGTGCATGTAGAAATAGCAAGACTAACAATGTCTATGACTAACTAATGTCGTACTTAAGTGTTGTTGTTATTATTTCATATTAACCATTGCATTAAAAATAAGTATCCTATTATAGTGTTACCCATGACATTTTTCCAATTTGAGGAGAGAAAAATGTTTTATAAATGTGTTTGTATACAGTGTATGTTCTATTTTTTTTAAAGTGACAATAATAATAATGCTAAAAATAACTAATATATCATTTGAATTAAAATGAACAATTACTTGTAATTCTTTTGAATTAAAAAGACAATATGTGATTTCTGCCACAGTATTCTAGAAAAATAACAGCACAACTTAACTTTCCAAGATGCACTTTCCAAAATAATATTTGACTAAAAAAAAAATTCTAAGGGGGCACATGTGTGACACTTCTGTTGACACATGCCCTCCTCTCGCCCTCTGAATTAAATTTTTCTCACTCTATCATTATCTAAGACAAAAGGGGCAATACTAATTTTATGAACACTTTCCGAACAAAACCTGTCCCCACGCAAGAGGCGTTTATCTGCATTTACCACAGCACTGCAGCCGTCAGCGTGACAGAGGGGGAGCATGCAGGCCTCATTCATTAGCGATGCACTAATTGAAGATGTACAGCTAATTAATGGAAGGGAGGGAAGTGGTGGTTTACAAAGACATCAGGTGGTTCTTCCTCGATCGAAATGGGGTGAGAAAGAAAGGGAGTGAGAGAAAAAGTGAGTGAGAGATTGCTGTGTGGGGCTCTAGGGTGAAATAGTATTTTCATTAGACACAGATTGCTGCTGGGAAAATAGCATTGTATAACTAAAAGGCCGACCATGGGTGAGTCCTAAAACAGCAGGAGTCCAATACTGCTCTTATTACAGAGATCAGTATCGTCACTCGCACAAACACAAGACGTGCACACACATACCGCACCAGCTGCGGCTGAGCTTTTGATGGACTGAAAGATATTTCATAATGATAGTGTATTTAAGGTTGACTCAAACGTGCCTTTGAGAAGGTCTGCTGACAGATTAAACAGTGGGGAGGACAGAAAATATTAAATAACAGCCTGTTAATGCCTTTAACAACAATAAGCAGCCATTCAGTGTATCAAATAAAGCGAGATAAAATAATAAAATGGGAAGACCGACATTGAGGAGGTGGGTGCGTGAGTGCATAAAGGGTACCGATGGAGCAGTCAGGTCCAGTCCAGTTGGCATCACAGGTGCAGGTGCCGCTCTCCGCCTGGTAGGTTCCGTGTCCCGAGCACTGGTCTGGGCACATAGTCTTCAGGATCTCGCAGCTGTTGCCGCCCCAGCCTGGGTTGCAGTGGCACTCTCCGTGAATACACATGCCATGAGATGAACAGGAGGGGTCCAGGCAGTCCACTGTGTGTGTGTGTGTTTGGAAAAGAAAGGAAAAACTGTTAGTTAGCAGGTTAGCAAGACAATGTATGTTGACCATGTTGTTTTTAACCTTCCATTGCATGCATAATGAAACCTTTTTAAAAAAAAAATATTTTATTCAATTTTCTTGCATAAAGACTTCATTACTAAAATAAACAATGAAGGGAGCCTTCAAAATCTTTCACTGTAGTTAGCAATCAAACCATCCTTGTTCACATTACTTACATGTAATTACATTAACTTAATTTAACTGAGTTGTTTCTACTAAAAATGAGTATTGTCAGCTTTACTTCAGTGTCAACTTAACATTGCTGAGTGAAATGCACAAATTAACTGAGCAGTGGATCCGTAGTTCTCAGCATGCTTTGCAAGGGACTGCATTAGGAGAGTACATTTAGGGATTAAA
Source organism: Anabarilius grahami (assembly GCA_003731715.1). Classification (NCBI taxonomy): domain Eukaryota; kingdom Metazoa; phylum Chordata; class Actinopteri; order Cypriniformes; family Xenocyprididae; genus Anabarilius; species Anabarilius grahami. The sequence goes on from RJVU01071404.1 coordinate 3,505,284, forward strand.
TTTTATGTGTTTTTCAGTAAAGGGAAAGATGTTGTAAGTTTATGTTAGTGTTTAATGTTCAGTTATGTTGGACATTTAGAGGAGTTTCTCTAATGTTTTTAAATTTTGTGGTTACCATTATGCAGAAGAGTAGCGCCTGTGTTTAGGCTGTGAGCCTCATATACGCATGTTTAGGATGGAATTCCTGCTCTTAATTAGTTAAGTTAAGTTAAGTTAAGTCAATGAATGTGTTCACCTTATGTAATAAACATAACATTATTAAGCAAACTGTACATATAAATATTATGTAACAGTGAAAAATTCAAATGATTTGTATTTACTCACTTGAATTTCTTTTGTTCATGCAACTAAATAGTTATTTGTACAAATTACTCAATATAGTTGTGTGGAACCACTTGACACTGCTTTTTTAAGTAAATCCAACAATTCATTTTTTTGAGTGAGGGGCCTTTTCAGATAATTTTGCATGGAGACAACACTGTGTTAATGAAAATAAATAAAAACTGCTGATGTCTGCTACATTAAAGTCTAAAAAGTCACTACTATATGAAGTTAACTTTTACTTAAAATGTTAATACTAATGCTTATACTTTTAACATGTTTATAAAATATAAATAGTTTTTTTACTAAAAAGTGAATGGATAGTATAATTTTGTAAAATGTTAATACGTTTTATTACTAGATAGACAGTTACTTTAATAATGGATTAGAAAAAAAAACAAAACATAAAATAGGTATAACATTAATGCAACCACTCATAAAATACAAACCATTTATACATTTCTAAATAACTTTAAAAAACGGTTACGCTTTAACAAATGAGAAAAAACAAAAAAAACAACTAAAAAATGACTGACAAGATGTACTCTGTTTATTCAACATCTCTGCATTGTGTGCTTGCAAAGTAAATAAAATAGGTTTGTTACCCTAAGGGAACATTGTGCAATAGAAAGTTAATAGGAAAAATATGTGTGTGTTTTTTTTTACAGTATTACACTCTCTTTAAAATTCTCTCATCTCAATGGAATCCATCATTTGCTAACTGTCAAAGTGTGCATAGCATAAGCTTCACATTATATGGCTTTCAAAAATCCCCTTGTTCCAGTGCACGCACATTATAAGCAGATTCAGACAGTACATGTAGCAAAGCATGATCTATGTGCCGCTTAATGTGCTCTCAAAGAATGTGCTAGAGATCTCGTTGGGAGAAATCCACTGCTACAGATGGGAAAGCAATTTTTAGGGGGCTGAGGCACAAGCGGGGCTGAATTCACAGAGTGGGACAGTGCTACGCATTGCTTTTCAAAAGCCATTAGCCGCTACTGTGCAGGTGTGTATGTTAGTTTGTGTGTGTGTGTTTATGTTTAATAGCCCTTGGGAGAGAGCTGAGGTGCAGTAACCCTTAATTCCTCTGATTGTGTGGTAGTTGATGGGGCTTAATCATGCCATTGATTGACAACAGGCCAATTCATGACCAGAAAATAAAGTTCCCTCCATAAATTGCATTAGTCGGTTTTGTTGTTCGTGCCAAATCATTACAATCAAGCTGCAGGAATGAAATCTTTCTGGCTTACAGGAAAAAAAAGAAAATAAATAAATACAGCACACTTGGTACATGCTGCGTGCCGAGTCACGGTAACATAAACACTATGCACAAAGCTAATTTTGGTAATTAAGAAAAATCAATTGTAATCCAGCATTTTCCCCACTCATGAGGCTGATGGGTAAGGGACCTGCACATCAGTGGGGACATCAATGTAATTATTTGCTCTGTGAAGTGGAGAATGGCAATTGTTTCTGGAATATTGAACTATTAACTCATGGGTAATGATTATTGCAGGGACAGTAAATTATCAAAGAAGGTCACAGGCAGAAGAGTCCCTTTGATGGCTACAGACAAGGCGTTAGGCTCCTCATTAAGCAAAGTGATGCTGAAAGGCGATATGAACTGGACAGATTTTTTTCTCTCTCAAACACTCAAACAAGCCCTTCTGTCTCTCTCATTCGCTCTCTTTTTATCAGGTCTGGTGCAAAGCCTGCCCGTGTCCACAGAGACGGAGCTTTCAAACACTTCGAGAGGGGGAAAAAAAATCAATCCCTCCTCGAACCAATGGGTAATCAGCGATCACGTTGATAACACATTATCTTGCACATCTTTGATGGTGTAATGCAGTGGGGTTTAATGGCAAGAACGCTGAAAATAGCAGTGTTAGATAAATGCTTCCATTATGGTTTCTGATGGGTCTCTTATGAACTGAGACTTGAGATGCTGAAGATGTCTGTAAGGAGGGAAACAGCTGAAAAATTCTGCAGAACTGCAAAACAAATGAACTGTTTTCTAACATCAGACCATTCAATGGAGGGTCTGTCTGTGAAGTCGGAAACACTGTTTCTTAGGAGACATAAAATAAATTAGTTTTTGATGTTAAAATATTTTCAGAAATGAAAATACGGATAGGACAATTTGCTTCACAAAAGTACTGGTGTTTGATTTGTATCCCTGACCTTCTTCACAGTTGTCTCCTTTATAGCCTGTGTTGCAGGCGCAGGTGCCCATGATGCAGATTCCGTGTCCGCTGCAGTGAATATCGATGCACTGGTTGCTAGGAACATCACATTCTGTCCCCTTCCAGCCACTGTAACAAAGACAGCGCCCCCTGGAGTACTGCCCATTGCCACTGCACAGCACCGGACAAGCAGCTTTGAATAGAAAAACAAAAAGCAATCAGGCAAAAAAGCTAAAAGACCAGGAAAAAAAATGGCATAAAAGTAGTTTGACATTTTTAACATTCAACAGGTTTTCATTTCAAGCGATTTCTTTATGGATCTTCTTTAAACATTTTTATACCAGACTGATACACAGACAAAGGAAGCAAACAGACGATGAGGAGAAGGAGAAAAAAACAAAAACAAAAAAACAATACCACCGAATAAATAAACAAAATAATACAGTAAAACGACCATGGAAATAAAACTAATTGTTGCTTTCTCTTGGTAATAAGAAGCCGTTCAGGCTTGGGAATAGAGTCCCACCATAAGCCTGCTAGCCAGCCGTACTTGCACAAATGACAATCTGAAACCAATTATGAATAGCGACATTGGTTGTTTATTTCTCTGGAGAGTCGTGTGTGACTGTGTGTGTGCGCACGCGAGTAAGAGAGCATACCTCGTGAGCAATCAGGCCCAAGGAACCCTGGGAAACAATGGCACGTTCCCGAGCGACAGTCTCCGTTACCATGGCAATTGTGTGGACACTCTGTGAGGGTATCTAGGGGGAAGAAAGAAAGTGTGTGAGAGGGAGCCACAGAAAGAAAGAGGGCGAGAAAGGAAAGGAGAGTGAGAAAAGCACTAATTGAGGAGACAGTCTGTGGAAATTAGCAGACATTCAGACCCCCCCATCTTTAATTAAAGGAGTGCCAGATGCGTGATTAACAAAAACCTGCATCTAGGCTTACTCTGCCTTAATGAACCAATCAAAGCATTATTACCACCAATTAGCAGCCCAGCGCTCTGCTTGGAGCTTTCTTTACACTGCTGGATGGCCATTAAAACACACATACACACACGTTTGTTTTTCTGTCATAGTGGGGACTTTCCATTGACTTTTGTTTTTATACTGAAATAAGGAGAATTGTTTATCATTTAACCTTAAATCTAAAACTCAAAAACTAAAGTTATGTTCATAAAGACATTATTTAGCATGTTTAATAAGCCGCTTTCCTCATGACAACCGCAGCTGGTACCAAACAAAACCTGACGTGTAATACACAAGTTTGTTTACACTCACATCCACTCCTGCTCAAGTTTACATATCTGCATTTATGTGAATACACAAGGACCCATGCTAAAAAGACTTGTATCAGTGCTATTTCTTAAAAGCAGTATTACATATTGCTTTGATACAATGTAAGTTAATATTGTTGATATTTAGCAACTTAGATTTGCTCTGCCAATGCAAATAACGCAAATTCCTGAGTGAATCCGTGTTTTTGAATGAATAATTTAAGTGAATGATTCAATGGCTCACACTTAAAATGAGTCACTTGTCATCACCTACAGGCAAAACAATGTAACCTGCAGAAAGAGTGATTCATAAATCCCCACTACTAATACAAGGGTTTTCAAACATTATATATATATATATATATATAT
>RJVU01071404.1:3524112-3560199 GCA_003731715.1 Anabarilius grahami
ACACACACACACACACACACTTGAGACACACAGAGCACTTGAAGCTCTTTTATGGAGTGAGTGCTTTTAGGTCAGCTGTCTCAAAAAGAAAGGTGAACTGCAGATGACAACAGCAGTCAGTTATTACTCACTCTTTCTTCACTGGAGAAGAAGAGACAGACAAATAAGTGAACGTGTGTACATATTTCAAAGGTATGAAAGTCAAACTTTGCTGCGTGTGATGTATGCTCAGTCTGTCAGTAAGAATATGCGTCTGTGTGGATTTGTTGCGGCTGTATTCATGTGTCTCTGTGTGTGGGCAGCTTTTCAATCCTCGTGGGCATGAAATGTCTGAAAATCTTACTTGAAAAACAATAAAACTTGACAAAACCAGCTTGCGGGAAAATCCTTGTGAGGATAAATGGTTCATTAAAGAACTAAATGTCTTATTAAAAGAAAATTCTATAAGACATATTTACAGACAGAGGTCATAATTGATCTGTTTATAATTATTATACAGCATTTAGTTCTGGTTCATTTGATTGGATAAGAACTGATTTATTTATAGAGTAAAAGCCATATTACATTCCCAACTGTGCTGTCTTTATTGTGTCATGTTTAATTAGCTTCCATTAAAGACCCCATGACATGGTTTGATGAGCAAAGCTTTTGGGACATTCTCATTCTTGTTCTGACTGGACAAAATCCATTGTGCAGGATGAGTCATCAATATTTTTGGTCAGTTTTCAAAGAGAATACACTAACATTCAAAAGTGTGGGGATAGTTAAATTTTTTCAAAGAAGTTAATAGTTTTATTCTGTAAGGATGTGTCAAATTGATCAAAAGTGCCAGTAAAAACAATTATACTGTTACAAAAGACTTCTATTTTTAAATGAATGCTGTTCTTTTGAACGTATTAATCAAATTTTCCTAAAAAAGTATCACTGCTTCCACAAAAATATTAGGCAGCACAACTGTTTATAACATCGAAAACAGCTTATTAAGCACCAAATCAGCATATTAGAATGATTTCTGAAGGATCATGTGACCATAAATTTAGCTTTGCCATCACAGAAATAAATAACATTTTAATATATATTAAAATAGATTTTAAATTGTAATACTATTTCACAATATTACTGTTTTTACTGTATTTTTGATCAAAGAAACACAGCCTTGGTGAGCATTTTTTTTTCAAAAACATTTAAAAAAATCATACCGACCCTAAACTTTTAAATGATACTGTATACTATAAATAAAGTGTGTATATTTGCTATTTTGTCAACTTCTGTGAGTATAGGTGACTTCACAGCATGAACTAAAAGCTAAAACTCTACTTAATTTCATGGGATCTTGAAGAAGAAGAATAGATGCAAATGTGAAGAAACAACAAGGATACAGGTGCAAGGTTATGTATGTGCGGAAATATGCATGTACGTATATATACAGTATATTGACTGAAATCGCAAGACTGCAGTTTTGCCCTGTTGCCTGTGTGTGTGACATGTCCTTCACAGACAGCGGCAGTGGTGGGGGACACAGAAGGAGGTAGGGGTGTTAGCTGCTGTCTCTATTGATTGAGAGTAAGATGTGTGATTGTACACATTGCTGATGGCTTCATTAACTAGCTGCTCTTCTACAGGACCCCCCCCTCATCTTGTTTGACCCTCAGACCAAGGACCCACCGCTGTAAGCTTCTGCTGTAGCAAATTCTCCTGGTCTGTTAACACATTAACATTCCTCTGCACCCAGTAGCATACCAATTTTTATTTCTTTAAGTGAGAAGGAGAAAAAGTGAGGTAAGGGCTTGAGGAAACAAAAGACTGACCATGCTGAATGCAAATTCTGCTCAAATAAACTTAACCTGATTGTGTCACATCTACTTAAGGGGAGATGAATGACTTCCCCTTTGCTGTGTAACTAAACAGCCACTGACGCCTATATAACTACATCACAATCAATTTACCTGCAATTGATAAAAGGACATCCAATTTTCTTAACTTTGCTTATGGCAAATAGACACTATAAAGAATGAAAATGTCCTATAACTGATGCAGAAATGTCCTGATCTAATACTACATCACTGCAAGCGTGGACACTTCCATCACCTCAAGAACAAACACATTACTGTAAGGAGCATCATAATAATGGCCTTCAAACAAATGGCCATCCATCTTCACAGCATGAGTGTGTGTCCCTCTGAGAACGTGTGAGTGCTTGAATTAGTGCTTAAGTGAGGGAGACCTTGTGGGAATACACCTGCCTGCATGTGGGTGGGAGAAAACGATAGCGCCTACTTCTGTAAGGTTATTTATTTATTATTGTATGTGTTATTTAGCACATGCTTTTATTCATAAGCTTCTAACGCTGTTAACAAACTAAAAGCTATCTCTTGCATTTTAAAGGGGGTCATGGACTGCATTTTTTAAATTATTTTATGTTTCCTGAGGTGCACTTATAATGATTTTTCCATAAAAATGGAGATTTAGAAATAAAAGGCCATTTTCGACCCTGATTTTAAGCCCTGTGATTTGAACGCTCTGTTTGAAGGGGCGTGTCTGCTGTGAGATTTCAATGTAAATGGCCACTGCTATGATAACATTTTTGCATATGAAATAAGTATTACATGTGGAACTCTCTCGAACATTTTTACAACTTTTTTTACTATTACAGCTGTTGAGATTAACTAATCATGAAAAGTGTTGATTACAGCATTATATTTAGATCTACTACTGTCATCTAGCCGATGACAGACAATGTTTGTTGAACGCATGAATGCAGTGATCTCGTCATTGCAACTCGATTTCTGCACTCTCACGAATGCTTTCATCATAACTAACAGTACAAACACAATGTAATAAGAGATTCACAGTGCAGTGTAGACAGCATCATTGATTATAACGGGAGTTTTGGCTAGAGTCCAGAAATCAGTCGCTGATAAACTCACGCTGTGTGATTGACAGCTCCAGCAATTATAAATGGAGGGATCTTTGATCGCTTTCTGTATATGTATAATTTAATAAAATTCATGCTACTAAGAGAATCAATGTGAAGGAAAAATTTATTTCTCAGTTCATGACCCTTTTAATGTGAGCTGTTCTCTTAACCTACCACAACTTTGACAAGCAACAAAGCATTTTGTCAGTCACATGCTGGGTAGCTCCGCCCACAGTAAAATCTCATTGGTTCCTGCACAGCACAGCTGTACAATAAACTTCATATATGTACCAGCAATGGTAGACATAATGCCTACAGGTGCTGTGCCACATGACTATGAAGATTAAAAGTACACTGTAAAAAATAAATCCGTAAAATAACAGAAAAATTACCGGCAGCTCATTACCCGGACATTATCCAGTAATTTTACGGACGTTTCCGTTAACCCTCAAACACAACGCAATGAAGTGCAAAATTCTAATTACAGGTAAAACACCTGTTAAAAATAAATACAGAACATTTTGTTAAATTAATACAGTACATTGTGCCTTATTTTTTAAATTTTTTTTTAGAGTGTAGTACAAATATTTAAAATTTTTATGCAAACTTGTTTATTGTTCTGTTATATTTCTAATTCAAATGGAAACCATCACATGGAGTTTGAACCTACAGAATGTGTTACAACTGTGTGACTTGCCTTGTGAATTTTAGAGTGGGTACAGATTTAGTAAAACTTAAGAAACTCTAGCAGGCATGTATTAGTGAAGGCACTTTCCTTTGTGTGATGCACGTACTATCAGTGGCTAAATTCACACAGTCAATGTTTGGGACAGACAGCCATATTTACTCACACCATTTTATCACAACAGGTGTTCAGGAAACGCTTCAGCTTACAGGAGAGAATTGAATACTGTCTTTATGAATGTATAACAGAAGTCAACCCCTTATTCAATTGTCATGCTGGTAACCATAGTGACAGAAAATATCAAAGACGGAAACTTCCATAACACCGGCATGTCTTAACACAATTGACACGGTGTTATTTAATAAACAAGTCAAGGTGTGAGTTCATCTGTGAAATCCTAATTAACTGACAGCAGCTTTCAATTTTTAACTGATTGTAGAACACAGACTAGACCACAAAACTGATAGAAGCAGATCTGGAGGAAAGAGAGTGACTGGATCAAAAACCCTTAGATGAAACATGTTTCTGTGAAACAACAGAACCCTACATGAAAGAAAGAAAGAAAGAAAGAGAAAGAAAGAAAGAAAGAGAAAGAAAGAAAGAAAGAAAGAAAGAAGGAAAGGAAAGAAAGGAAGAATTGAAACAACATGCATGAGACACACTGCACTGTATAACATGAAACACATGAAAAGCAAATTGATGTAAGATAAGAAATTTTGTTTTCATATATATATACTGTATATATACACTATATTGCCAAAGGTTTTGGGACGCCTGCCTTTATGTGCACATGAGCTTTAATGATATCCCATTCTTAATCCGTAGGGTTTAATATGGAGTTGGCCCACCCTTTGCAGCTTTAACAGCTTCAACTCTTCTGGGAAGGCTTTCCACAAGGTTTAGGACTGTGTTTATGTGAATTTTTCTTCTAGAAGCACATTTGTGAGGTCAGGCAGTGATGTTGGCGAGAAGGCCTGGCTCACAGTCTCCGCTCTAATTCATCCCAAAGATGTTCTATCGGGTGTAGGTCAGGACTCTGTGCAGGCCAGTCAAGTTCCTCCACACCAAACTCGCTCATCCATGTCTTTATGGACCTTGCTTTGTGCACTGGTGCGCAGTCATTTTGGAACAGGAAGGGGCCATCCCCAAACTGTTCCCACAATGTTGGGAGCATGAAATTGTCCAAAATGTCTTGGTATCCCGAAGCATTAAGAGTTCCTTTCACTGGAACTAAGGGGCCAAGCCCAACCCCTGAAAAACAACCCCACACCATAATCCCCCCTCCACCAAACTTTACACTTAGCACAATGCAGTCAGGCAACTACCGTTCTCCTGGCAACCGCCAAACCCATGATTTGTCACTCCAGAGAACACGTCTCCACTGCTCTAGAGTCCAGTGGCATTACACCACTGCATCCGACACTTTGCATTGCACTTGGTAATGTAAGGCTTGGATGCAGCTGCTCGGCCATGGAAACCCATTCCATGAAGCTCTCTACGCACTATTCTTGAGCTAATCTGAAGGCCACATGAAGCTTGGAGGTCTGTAGCTATTGACTCTGCAGAAAGTTGGCGACTTCTGCGCACTGTGCGCCTCAGCATGCGCTGACCCAGCTCTGTGATTTTACGTGAATGCTGAAAATTTAAGTCAGTTGGTAGTTCCATTTATAACCAAACTAAGCATGAATGTATCTGTATTTAGCACTGTAAAACATGACAGACAGCCAGTGTGAGTTTCTGAGTGTATGTTAAAATGGCACTCCATTTCACTGGTCAGTAGGTTTGTGTAGAAGCTAATATTGGGGACAGAGTGAATCCTACTTTCGAAAGCACAGAGAGAGAGAGAGAGAGATAAAGAAAGAGAGATTCTGGGTAAAATGCCAGGACATCTCACAATCCACACTACTTGAATTCATGGTTTGAAAGGCTCAGACAATCTCAAGAACCCATTTATTGTGCATTCTGCACACACAGACCTCTCTCATATTCTCCCATTAAAACACTGTCTTCTTTGAACTCAATTATTTACCCTAAACGCGTTTTTTTGCTCATCATCCTAATTCCCAGACTGTTACCGGACGTGTCTGCAACCACTGTGACAGCTGACACATCAAAGCAGCCACCCTGATGCTGTAAGACTAGAGTCTAAATGCTGAGGAATGTAAGCCTGTTGCTCTGGCACACACCAAGAGGTTTATACTTATCCCAGATCACTAAAACGCACATCCGAGTGCCAGCAAAGATGGCACAGTGCAAAGAAAATGGTTTTGGAGTGTGTGATTTCCATTTGTGTGGGAGTATTTGTGGCTTTTTGGGGGGGATTGGTGGAAGTGTGTGGGGGTGTTTGTTTAGCTTGAGTTATGTTTATTTAAGGGAGTGTGGGTCTTCATGGCGGAGGGTCCTAGAGGTGTAGTTGTGTAGGAGTGAGTCTGTTTGGTAATTTTCTCTAGCCTATTACTGAGTGTGTTCTCCAGCCTGTTTACTAAATGCAAATGTGTTTTATGCTAGAGAAGGGGCTTAAACAGATTGTGCCTGTGCCATATTATGCATCTGTGCATGAGTGGGTACGTGTGTGTTTGACCCTTACTGTTCTCAGTAGACAGGGCAGTAACTGCGTTGGTTGCCGTGGCATCAGATTTGACCTGGCCATTCTCAAAAGCATAGCCCTCAGTCTCCTGCAGCTGCCAATTCAATCCAAAGAGATGCATGGCTGTGGAGAGAGAGACACAAGAGAGAGAAATTATCACTTTAGAATAAAGGAAAAGGATGCAAAAAAAGAGTTGAGAGAGTGAAAACGGTAATATAATCAGTATAAAACAAAATTTGCCTGATTAGATTTTTGTGGATGGTTTGCAGGGCCAGTTGCTATGAGGCTACTAGGGTATGTTGATGTGATTTTCTAAGGGGTGTCTAGATGGTTACATACTGGCCCAAAATCACCTTCACCCCCAAGTTTCTCAGACTTTATAGTTACTGGATATGACTTGGGACCCTCTTTCATTGTCTATGGAATCTTTACTGTCCATCAGGATAATTTTAGGATTGAACATCTTTCCTTATTAAAGGATTAGTCCACTTTTAAATAAACTTTTCCTGATAATTTATTCACCCCCATGTCATCCAAGATCGCCTTGAACGAACTTCCGCTTTCTGCATTCTTCAAAACGCTTATGCTGTATGTCCTACGCCTTTCCTATTATACTTATGGAACGAACGCGGCAGCAGTTTAGTTTTTTTCTGTAAGTAGAATAGGGAAGGCGTAGGACATACAACATAAGCGTTTTGAAGAATGCGGAAAGCGGAAGTACGTTCAAGGCGATATTTTGTGTTTATAAAGCATATACAGTTGTATTTTTTTCGAAAATGACCAATCGTTTTGCTAGATAAGACCCTTATTCCTCATCTGGTATCGTTAAAAGCCCTTTGATGCTGCACTGAAACTGTAATTTTGACCTTCAACCGTCTGGAGGCCATTGAAGTCCACTATAAGGAGAATAATCCTGGAATGTTTTCATCAAAAATCTTAATTTCTTTTCGACTAAAGAAAGAAAGACATGAACATCTTGGATGACATGGGGGTGAGTAAATTATCAGGAAAAGTTTATTTAAAAGTGGACTAATCCTTTAAGTCATATGATTTGCAGCACAATCTTATATGCTAAAGATACTAAGTGATACTAAGTGATACTTGCCTGTGTATACACCACTTATAATAGAGAGAGAGAGAAAAAAACAAAACATTTTTGCTTAAAATCACCACAGAATCAAAATGGACAATTCATATTTTTCTTATAATGCAGTTAAAGGAACTCTCTAAGTAACATTGTCGTTTCGAGCTCAGGTTTTAAAGTTAAAATAGCTCTAAAATGGAATATTTGCCTCAGCTGATGCATTTAGTATTAGTGACTGCAAAGAGTGTGCGGCTGCGCTGGAGTAATATGTTTAGACAGCTGCTTTCGCTGTCTCATTTCACTTGTTCCTGAAATGTCTGAATGTTCTCAACAAACCGGTCTATGATTTGGCCCGTGATCAGCTGGGGAGAATGCCGAGGAGGGAAGGGTTCAGTAAATGTGCGCACGTTGGGATTCAAGGTTTTCGAAAATCACACTGGCCCTGTATACCTCTGATACAAGGTTCAGTTCAGGTGTGGCTGGAAACACAAACTGGCTATAGTTCAAGGTGGGTTTGCCAAACAGTCTCCCACAGATTCTGCAACAGTTCCCCTGTGGGTAGCACGACCTGGGTGAATCAGCACCCATTTGAGCATGTTTTGTTTCCCTGGTGATGCCTCTAAAGCACATGCCTGGAAAGGTCATACAGGATAGTGTACAATCTGTAGGATATGTAGGAACTGAGCCATCATGAGGCCTGGTCCTTATATGGGGAACTGCTTGGCTGTAAACTGAGAGGAAGTTCAACGAAATGTCAAGGGGTTGACAAAAATACTGCTCAAACATAGTAGTAATGGAGCATTGGGTAGGTTATTCATTTTGCAGACATTGAGAAAAACACTGCAGCGATTTGTGGAAGCTTTCTCCAGTTCAATCTTAACCATATATACAGTAGGATCAAACCCATAATATTTACATTGTCATCTCAGAACCTTAAAAGGGATTGTTCACTCAAAAAATGAAGATTCTGTCATGGAAAAAAGCACTTGTTTGTTATATTTGTTGAAATCTGTGCATTTAGTTTAATTTTCATGGATTTTTAGTTTGTTACTCATCAGTCACGTTTCCCTTTATTCTATTTTCCTACCACTATCTGTTACCATGGACATTCATTAATGATCACACCTGTTTGTACTCTGTTAATCATTAGCCTGTGTATTTAAAGGCGGTTGCACCCTGTGTGATTTTGGACACAATTTGGTCAAATTTTGAGAATCCTAAAAGATTCCTATAATCCTAGGCAAAAATTGGTAGTCTTTGATCACTAGTAGAATCGGTAGTCTTTGATCACTAGTAGAATCGGTAGTCTTTGATCACTAGTTTGACATGTTCACCGACAGCCTGTTAATGACCATTGCGATCAAATTTTACCTCCGACAAAATTATGGCAGTGTCAGAAGATTTGGCGCACAGTCCTGCAGTGTGACTTTTCCTACGACAAACGTCAAATTGTCTAATAAGCCGTGATCAAAATTAAAGCTAGAGATTTTCACCATTTCAGTCTCGCGTGTAATGCAGCTTGCTGTCACCGAATGTGTGTGGGTTTTCAAGTTTTCAAGCGCGCATCCGTTTTTAACGCGTCTTGACTGTCGTACAGTCTGACATATAGGACAGCTGATATCCCACAGTGTGACATGAGTATCATGTTCGTTCAGTCTGGCAAGCAACAATCGTAAAGGACTACTATAAATCGCACAGTGTGCACCCAGCTTAATTTCATCAAAGCTGTTTAAGATCTTTTTGTTAAAAAAACTAAACAAAACAGATATTTTAGCTGTCAATCACTCAGTCTCATTCACAGATTTGTCTATGCATGAATGATATTAGAGAGGATATTCAGAGGCCAAGATTGTGACTTAATTTCGGTCTGTTTCTAACACGCAGTACAGCTGCAGGAGACTTAGAATATAACGAGTATGATATAAAATACTTTTATGATACTCATTTTGTTCTAATTGGAGCTGAATTGCCTGTCGTCTGTGTATGCGTTCATTTTATGGCAAAAAGAAGTGTAAAAATTCCTCAAAATATTTTCAGTGTTCAGCAGAAGAATGTAAGTCATGCAAGTTTGACACAACATGAATGTGAATACATATAGTTTCATGTTTGGCTAAACAATTCCTTTAACTATTACGCTATTTACAGCCTTAATCTAATGGTAAATGTAATGTCCCTGTGATTTGTGATATCATTAGTTGGTTTTGTCTTGCATTAGTATGAGAATCTCAAAGGAGATACTGTATATGGGTCTCTGTACGTATGTGTGTGTGGTAGCTGTGCTGAGGTGGGCTGCTCTGAGGGGACAGGCTGATCCTCTCTCTGAGTAACAGCAGTGTTAGCTGCAGACGTTGGCTCTAATAAAGGTAATTTAGACCTGCCAACAACCCCCACTGGGTCTCTTCATGCCCCCAGAGCACACACACAACCTCCCCACATAAATCATACTCCTTCTCTCTGTGCTGGTGTATTTGTGTCTGTTTACTTGGGTGCGTAAAGTTTCTTTTTTTTTGCTAGTATTCCCGATTCTGTATATGTAGATACAGCTCTCCCGCTTTTCAAAACATTACACAACAAAAATTCTCGAACAACATAGCACGGTAATGAGAAAGATAAAACATAGAGAGAGTAGAGAAGAGTTGAGGTGTGACACAGTTACATTAAAGTATTTGAGCAGTAATTGGCTTATGAAATTCCTTAAGCTCATTCTCCAAACTGTCTTTATATCTTTCTATCTGGTTCTCTCTCACTCTTTCTCTCTCATTAAATTAGATACCCGCTGGGCCGGCCCATTCATGGAGCAGCCGATGTCCAGCACTCTGACCTGAGCCGAAGCAGGGGGTTATGGGAGAGTGGGCGGTATTGACTTCTCCGACAGAAAGACGGCCACCCCCTGCTGATCAGATCGAGCCGCTCACACATACTTTTGAGCAGGGTGCTCCATTAACTTTCCGCATCATAAACGAGGAATGAGTGTGGATGCGCAAAGTCTCTCACCTCCGTGCCGGATTCTTGATGGTCAATTGGATTAACTTGTCTGAAATTGAAACTAGTGTGGATGAATAAATAACCTTAAAGAGAGTGATAGAGGATGGGCACGCACAGATTTAAGAGCCGTTCGGGAATGAACATGCATGTGTATGGAACACATCCAGGCTATTAGAATACAAATGTGCCAAGTGCAAAATAAAAAACCGTCTAGTTCTCTCAGCTGACAAAGAATGTAAATTGGCTGTTAGGCTTTTTTCCTTGTCTCCTTTCCCTTGGTTGTCTCGCGAGTGCTAAAACAGCTAAAGGTGGGTGAGATCATGGGAGGTGGATCGCTTTGTTGATGAGCCCTGGGAACAGCGAAAGATGAATGATAGAGCAGGCTTTAGAGAAAGACCAATTCTACATGGTTGTGAAAGGAATGAAAGAGGGCAATGGAGGGAAGCATAATGCCTGATCAGTTTGAAGGTGGGCCGAATTAACAGCCTCAGGTGTTTGCAGAATGAATATATGAATGATTAAGAGAAAGTGGAGGAAGAGTTTTCACCAGGGCAGAGTTCACACTCAGAGCGGTAAGAATTACAGTTCAGCTAAATTCAAGGCAACTTATACAAGCCAGGATTGGCGGTTATGTAACCAGTGGGACTCGCAATGCTATCAAGGACCCAGTGATGCTTCATATTAAAATACAGCTCTATATTTCTCACTACATGTCACTTATGATCACTAGGAAGAGGATGGGGAAAAATGTCTTTCTGTGACTCAACGAGAAACTATTTTAAGATATTAGTGGGAGAAAAACAAAAGCAAGCAACACCAAGAAAACTGAAAAAAAAAAAAAAAAAAAGGAAAAGCAACAGCCGTGAACCGTTGCTTTAACTGTGAGAGATACACACCAATAAATAAAAAAGACTTTCTGCAGCAATAAATCAAGGGCAAAACCAAATGTCCTGCCATTCCTCAAGGTGTTGTGTTGTGAGTACAGCCGCTGACAGCCTGTCCCCTGGGCATTTCCAAATCACCCACACAAATTACCTCAACTCTCACCGTCCTTATTTACAATCATCAGCCACTTTTTGCAAAGCACCAAAAGCACATTTTTGTATGCCCATTTATGGGGGGAAAAAAAATGTATAATGTGTTTTTAGATATTTCATCAGTGTCAATCAAAACTTGCTTTTTCAAATTCAGGGTGAACAAGATGCGCAACAGATTTTTGTTTTTAAATGACAGACTATTAATAACTAAAATCATTCAGTGAAAAGTGGGTAGACAAAGCAGGTCTCCAACCTGTGAAAATAAGAGTGCGCTGAGGAAAGACTGTGAGTTAGTATTTTCTCCAGAGTGTCACTACTCATTCATGGAGACAGAGACCAAATGAAAAACTCTGCCTGGCTCTGCCTAAATGTAAAATGCTTTTCATAGGTGTGAAAAGCTGTGAAGTATTTATGAATGGCTTCTCCATCTTTTAAAACACGACTGAGGAACTCTTGGCATGCCATGCTTCCTCTGGCTGGTGTTTAGTCCACTGGGGCCCTTTTATGAGTTTCTCCAACTTTTGGTTTCAATGGTAAGAGCAATGTGGAGGGGCCATCAGCAGTCTGTTCAGAGGATGCAACTTTTTCACCAAGGGCATCACTTTGTTTTAAAAAGAGATTAGTTGAGGAAGGGAGTATAGACGTGTTGGTTGTCATGCTTTGCTAATTAATTATTAATGGGGTTATGCACAAATAATTTACCATGATCTTCCTTCCTGTTCTGTCAAATAGTCTGTATATTACATGGCTTGACATTCACTTTTTTGCTCACCAGCCACTGTGGCTAGTGGTTTTCCAAATTACCTAGCCATTCAGCATTTTCACTGGCCATAAGAAAAAACTGCCATATAGATATTTTTAATATTATCTCATAATTTGGCAGCAGGAATATTAGGCTGCTGTCACTTTAAGACCTTATGCATGGATCCATTATACTGTTACACATGCGTTTTCTTTCTCAACTGTATCTTCACTTAAAACATAACTGACTGTGTTCACGTGAATACTCACCAAGACTGGCATTTTGATATTATTGTATTTGACTGTTTTAAGTGCAATAAGCAGCAAAAAATAACTTAATTTAGAATTGAGAGGTGGCTTTAAGTGCGCACATTTTAGATGTGAGAACAAAATCTGTGGGAATGAGTAAAATTTTGCGCAACACATACCGAAATTCAAGCCTTGTAACACAACAATATTCATCCGGACCAAATGAAACAAGTTAAGTGTAGGGAGTCAAGTTGCTGTCAGAGAGATGAAAGAGCGAGAAAGCGCAGCTGGTACTGTGTATCTATTCGGCGGAAAATGAGTATTGGAAGCGTTTCAGATATTTCATTATCGATATTTTTGACAACACTATATTGAACTTATTATTATTTTTAAAAATACTACAATTGAAAAATTTATATATTATACAAACCAAAGAGTGACTGCGTATATTTGTGTGTGTGTGCACGTTTTTGAAATTTATGAGGACACAAATTTGTATAGTGACATGGGTATTACACTGGTATTACGACGTAAACATGAAATATGAGGACATTTCATGAGTCCTCATATTTAAAATAGCTTTAAAAACATACTAAACAATGTTTTATTAAAAATGTAAAAATGCAGAATGTTTTCTGTGATGGGTAGGTTTAGGAGTAGGGGTAGTGTAGGGGGATAGAATGTACAGTTTGTACAGTATAAAAACCATTATGCCAATGGAATGTCCTCACTTTGATAGCAAAACAAACCTGTGTGTGTGTGTGTATATATATATATATATATAAAAGTGTGTAGAAGTGTGTATGTCTGGGTATAACCTTTTGTAATTGTCCCATGTGTGAAAAGATGGATCTATGAAATGAAACCTGCTGGACAAGCCTGCTCTGTATCTTAGTGTGACCACCATGCTAGCATGAAGACCTTTCATTATTGTGCTAAGTAAAAAAGTGAGTAAAAAACTCTCTTTCAAGAAGCTCAAGGAGGAGTTAAGTGGGTAAAAATTCATTCAGTTAACCTATTGTTCTAGTGAGATTTTAGTGGTGGTTAGAGGAGCCCGTCAACATGTTTGAGGCATCTGAGTGAACCCTCATCTAGTATTAAAACCATCTTTCGAGGATGTGGTATTGATCGAGCATTCATGAAAAATCTCTACGTGGCTATGTTAACCCTGTTGAACAAGGACAGAGGGAGAGAAATCTGATTTCCCCATCCTCTGTCTTTCCTGTTGTGTGGGTGTGGGCTTAGTGGAGATGGCTGGGGTCTGACACACCAGATGGGACTGACAGAGAAGAGGCTCTGGGTTTTCTTAGTAGCTGGAAGAGCTGCTGACGCATAGCAAGCGAGGCATTGTTTGCTGTGTGAAACCAAAGAGGAGGATATGTTCTCCATCTGCAATGTTGACAGTGTGAGACACGGTGAGACCAAGACGCTGCATATATTGAACTCGTTTTACTCAAGCTATAATGCATTCTTATGCATAATTAAAGACACATTCACCTCCAAAAGAAGCATTATGTCACATCAGTTTTCACAGTGAAAGTTACCTGTTTGGCTAATTGTTTACTTAATAAATGCTTAGATATGTTTCTTGTCATTTATGATTATTTTGGTTGTCATGCTTTATGAATCAAATATTACAGTTTTCTTTCTTTTTTTAAATCAGAGAGTAGGATACTTTTCTACACCCTTTGCATAATCCCAACCAAGCTAGAAAAATTACAAGTACTAAATCAATTTAGTGTTGTAGCATAATATTTAAGTAATAGATTTATTAGTTTAACCTTAACCATTCAGATGTTCAGGTCTATGTGGCCAAGCTGTCGTTTTAAGAAGAGTCTATGATCATATATTATGATTATAATTGTTTAACAAAATATGTCACAATGTAAATCCTCATTATTAAGTGCATAAGTTTTGCAGTAAACTATTCAAATGTAAATGTATATTAAAAGGAATAATCCAATTATGCTAAAAGCAGAAAGACAAGTGAATAATATCTCCATTATATATGTTTTAGATAGTAATAGGAAAAAAAAAAGTTATGCTCCAAAATTCGAAGCAGCGTAAAGCCGCAATACAACTTATTTTGTCACTGGCACTGCTTTCAGTAAACTGTTGTGATGTGTGTTTCTGCTGCTGTGCAGGTGGATGCTATTCAATTACTGTGCCTTGTAAGAAAATATCATTTTGATATTCTCCTGCGGAAACTGTGCCCTATGTTTACACACTCAGGTTTGTTTTTAGGATAACAGTTCATTTATCAGATGCAAGTAGTGCTGCTTAAGGATTGACAAACTCTTTAAGTAGGTCTAACTTATTATTAACCTAAACTTTATTAATTCTGCGCAGTAATTTGGGAGGAACAGAAGTCATTTAGTAAATGGATGATTTGGGAGTCCATTTGTGGAAACATCTTGAACAGGAAGAAAGAGTGTAGTAACAATGTTCCATTGTGTATTCCCATAACATCAGTCGTTTGAAATAACAGGTTTTGGAACGCAAATTCAGAGGGATAATGAGGTCTGATAATGAAAGCTGGAACGGGACAGGGAACAACCACAGATGAAAGAAAGTGAGAAGAAATCTGTTTTTGGGCTTGTTAATGTTTGTCCCCTACAGGGCACTGTCATGATTAGCTCTCCATATATTTCCATAATTTCTGTGATGCTCTTAAATGTCCTGCTGTTTGCATCTTCAGTAATGATCAGAGCTGCTGAGGGTTCTGGCCAGAGACACCCCGTTAGTTGCAAGCCAGACACGGTATCTTCATAATATCGCTGATAACAACTAACAGCTATGTCATTATGGCAAACAAGGTTGGGACTTCAAAAAAACAACTTTTCTAAAAGTCGCATGATGCATTTCTTCCTGCAATTTTTTTTACTTAAATTTCTAGGCGTCCAAATAGGCCAAACAAAATGATGTTTTCTTACAAGGCCAGAGCACAGCTAAGAACATAATTTTGAAGATGAAGATACAGAATGAAAAAAGATGGTCATTATGGGCCAATTATTATGAGACCCTGGGTGAAAAACTTTGCTGTCGTGTCTTGCTCTCTTTCAGTCTCTCTAGAAGGCTGTGATCTCTGCTCCATTAGCAGCTGTATTGACAAAAGCAGCAAACCTGGCTGTGGAGTGTCAGTAAATAGCTCTCTGGAAGCTGCTGAACTGTCTACTGAATACAGTGGAATAATTAACTCTGAAATGGATTTGGCTTCATTTCTTTAAAGAGCAAAATTAGCTTTTTGTTATTCAGCCACTCTGCTTGCTGATCACACAGAGAATCCAACTGCTTTCTTTAAACCTGTTAAAAACAGCGCTAATGTTGCACAGGCTTTAATACTGTACATTTTGTCAATCCCAGCAGCAAAAAATTGAACTACAAATGACTTCTCTCAACGTGACACAAAAGCGGACAATAATGAAAGGCCACTGAGTGAACAAATGCGTTCCTATTTTGGATGTAATAGGGACTCAGTGATGTCCTCACATCCCTTTATGACTTTTTGATAAAAGGCGGCCGCTGGATCTCTACAGAACTGAATAGGTTTGGAGCAATACTGCATTGAGAAAGGAAAAAGAGGGCACTTCATTTCCACTAATTGACTTTGGAGGCCAGTCTTTACATCATCAATACAAAAAATTGTTTAGAAGTGTGCCTGTCTGGGTGTGTGTTCCTTGTGTCTGATCACTAAGGAGGTGAAACCTCTCATGTTAATGTGACTAATTTTGTGCTTTTAGCACAGTTTAGATCAGATCATTTTGCACTTTCCACAAATATTAGTAAGCTGGTGTCCTATTACATTTTTTAAAGCAATAAAGGTGTGAAACCAATGAATTTTGGACAGAGAACACTTATTTTCACATTATACTAATGTGATTTTATCACATCACAGCAGGCTGAGAATTAGAGGATGCAACAAAAAAAGGTTATAAAACAGGTTTAATTTTATATATGCAACAAATTGTATTTTTTCTTTTGATTTTAGAGTGAAATATGTTTTGCATCAGAGGGTCGTGTATTTGTATGTGCAGTGTGAAAGGAAAGCCTGTTTATCTCTCTCTTTCCTGGCTTTCTTTCTTTATGTATTTCCCTTCTCTCTTCAGTACAAAATGGCCAGGAGTAAAGAACACCCTCTCACATTATAGCAGAAGAGTGTAGTGAGAACTGAAGAACAACAAACGGAGGTCCCATGCCTGCTGCAACACTGTCTCATGCAGTCCCACTGCGTCTTTGAGACAAACCAGCCCACCTCACACTGCATAACAGATCTCTACAGGCCATTCACAAATCTTCTCATCAACGTGGCATTTGTATGGAATGAGGAAACAACTGGCTTCATTCAGAGAGGAAGCTTAAACAAGGCTGTCTACATTTGGCACACAGTACATGATGAATACTGAATGAAAGCGAACTTAAATCCATGACGACGCGACAGGAAAATAACCAAATGTTTGTCTGTCAATGTGGCCATATTCTGCTACTATGGCAACAAATTGTGCAGATGACTGAGTAATAGACAAATAAAATTAGCAGTAGTTTCCATGACAACGTAATTGACAAAGCAGTTGATTTTTAAATAGTACTCCACAGCCATTACATTTTGTACAATAACATTTTGCAGGTTTGCTAGAGGGGGTAAGCTGAATGAAATTATCGCTACATAAAGTTGCTTAGAAATCAAGTGGCAAATTCTGAATATTACCAGACAAAGTGGTTCTGGGGGACAGGGGCTTTACTCAGGAGCTGCTAAGTAGTTTGTATCTGTTGCTTTAAACTGATTCTGATTGGCTGTCAATGTATTTATTATTCATCAGCTGGAAAAAATCTGTGATTCCAACTATATTGTTCCTGTCTGCCTTTACCATTATACTTGTGCTCTGGACTTTGCAATTCTTTTACATTTAGAGAGCGGTTTTTAGAACTATATGTTTATAGTTATTTTTATAGTTATCACCCTTGGTATGAACAGGCAATAAATCATTATTAATAAAGGAATAATATTATATGCAATTACATAGAAATAATTATAATTAAATAAATTAAGAAATAAGTNAAGTGATTTATTTTAAATTAATATTTTAAAAAATATTATATATTATAAATTGTAAATTTAATATAAAATTATACAAATTATGTATTTCTAATGAAATTATTATTTCAGGTTTCAGGGTCACCTTGGCAGGATGCATTCTAGTGTTCATACTGAGTGGAACAGAACAGAAAGGAAAAGCTATTATTATATTTTATATATTCATTATTTTAAAGATGATTTTCACACCATCTTCTTTGTTGTGTGCTTTCTAGACACACAATGTCACCTTTACTTTGTAAACTATCTAAAAGCTAAATCAAACTGTTAGCAGGCAAAAAAAACCCACTGAAAATTAATTAAATAAATGAATAAAACTAGTTGACTTAACCAGTTGTTGGACCAATCTATTCGACCAAATCATACAGGGTTTCACCTACCAATGCAGTAACAGAGCAGTATAGAGAGCAGCACGGAGACAGCCATGGCACTGAGGGCCGTGCACCTCCATGAGCAGTACTTAGAGGACTTCTTGAACTTGAAGGCGCTGCGGGAGAGTGTGTTGCGGGGCAGGGGCCGTGTAGGGGGCGAGTAGACCGCCCCCGTGGCCATGGTGTAGCCTGGCGTGGCCGTGCTGAACAGAGGAGTGGTGCCGGTGCCTGTCTTAAAGAGAAAGTGCCTGAAAGAGAGAGAGAGAGAGAGAGAGAGAAAGAGAAGCGCAATGAACATTTACTCTCGTTTTAACAGACATTTGACACATTTAATAAGATTTTTTATTTCATTGAACAGCTTTAGGCAAAAAAGATTAATGCCAAGAATTTGCCTGATACAGTTCATCAAATCAGATAACTTTTCATAGAAAGCTCAGTATATTAAGTCTAAATGAATAGTTATAGCAGCACAGATTGTTCACAAAGCGGGGTGCAGTACTGGAAGTGAGGCGTACAACCTTCGCAAACTGCCCTGCTCCTGTATGTCTCCCGCTAAGCTAGTGTCACCCTCTCCTGCTGATTGGCACTTAAAGTATGATTGGCTAACAGAAGCCCTTGGCATGTGGTTATTATGCTGGGTAGATATTACCAGCACATTTATTAAGCTGGCCCTTTCTGTTTGCTTGAACACCACAGTGAAAATCTGGCCTTCTTTCTTTTCAACCTTTACTGAACACATCTCAATCAAAGCCCTAGTGTTTGACTTTCCTTTAGCCTGCTGTGCTTCTTTGCCCAAATGAAAGTGGAAAAATGGGAAATATTGCGCGTGCGTGTGAGTGAGTGAGTGAGTGCATGTGTAAGTGGTACTTTCCACTATGAATCTGGAATCAGCTGACTGGACTTGAAAGGTGGAGAAAAAGCTTTTTCTAATTAAAAATCACCAACGGTATTGTTTCCTCAGCAGAAGAGAGAGTGAGAAAAAAAAGAGACTTCATTAAATTTAGCATTTAAAGATCATATTATCCCAGGTGAAGGACATTAGACATAGTGGCAACCAAGACTAGTTGTTTAGTATAATATAACTGTACAAGTCCAAATACATAAATGTGCCTTTTCTCCAGCATTTGTTTTGTATGGTGGTTTGAAATACCTAGATCAAATTATATTATTTAAAGGTTTTTTTTGTGTGTGAAAAATTGTATATAAAAACAGACGAGAAATGTTAAAAATAAATCTATTATATAAGGCAATCATACAATGAAGGTAGCTGTCACCTGTATAAATCTATGCAAATTGTTAGTATTTTTACTTTTGTCATGAATTTCATTTCATAATTGTTTTGCTGGTTAAATTCAGCTTAAAGACCTATATTAAAATATTTAACGGCACATTTCCTTATGACAACTTTACCCATATGCTGTCATGGTACTTTTCTGGGGAAACCACAGTGTTAATAGTTTAATAGTAGTAGCCATGTATGTGTCTATACAGAATTAATGGTCACAAAAAAAATAAAAATAAATTAAAAATTAAAAAAATACCTCCCCGAGAAATATTAACTTGATTAAAAAAGAGAAAACTAACCCCAGTCTCTCCAATATATTTATTAAAGGCCTATACTTAACCCTTTTCCACAACATGAAATCCTCTCCTTTTGTTAAACAAAACAACTCACAAGCTTGCAGAGCTAAGAAATTCTCTAAAACTGCATGGTTGTCTGTTCGATTGCATTCTTTATGTTGACAGAATGACCCATGAAGACACTGAACAATGGAACAAACAGATGATTCGAGCTGCGATATCAAATAACACTGAGCACTAAATCCAATTAGCGAGACAATTCGACAATCTCTCTGCATTCTAATGCAGCGACAGAGAGAGAAAGAGAGAGAGAGAGAGAGAGAGAGAGAGAGAGAAACTGTGCTCTTGTTTTAGTGCAGTAAACAGTTGCTGCCAACTCACTGTTACTCCAATATTATCAATCAACCCAATCAAAGCCAAGATGCTGTGCAAGGCAGTCAGGATTTAATCTAGTAATGCAGGAATATCAATTAAAGAATTAGACAAATTAAAATATTAAAGGCTGTGTAACTTGATTTATGCAAGTGGCGAATCGATTAGCATATTAGTGGATTTTTATTGCAACTTAATTTAGAGCAATTATTCCTAAGCAAGTACCAGTGTCAGAATCGGCTGCCAATCAAATGCCTCTTGATAATTTACATTCATTGGCTAACTGAACAAGGGAAAAGAGATATACGATAGGAGCATGGGTCAGTGCATGACCGCTTTGTCTAAATTCGGTTGGCTCAATATGAGACTTTGTCCATTTGGTTGGCTCAGCGCTGGCCTTCTGTTTGAGGGTGGCTGTGTTGGGGTGGGGAGTCTGGAGATTTAGCACTTTGGTTGGCTCAGTGTTGGGCTTTGGCATCAGCAGCTGGCACCATGAGAAAACTCAGGAGCACATACCCGTCCCCATAGCCGCCCTCGTGGCACACGGGAGGGAACACATCCATCTCTATTAAGTTGTCATGCCCGTTTTCAAGAACTGCTTGCTTTGCTAATTTTCTACATGAGAAAGACAAACAATTAGAATAAAGGTCGTCAGTGCTTTCTGGTGATGAAACAGTCAAGGTATTTCTAATTATGAGTTTGGCAGCAAATCCAAAGAGAAAGAGCTTCCCAGACGGCAGTCACTCATAGCTGAATGTACACCGAATGAAAGACAGACATTCGCACACGAACCCACACATATGAAAAGACTCATAAAATAAATATACTGCAGTTTTATGTTTGATGTATCATTCCGTTTTCCTCTAAATGGAAACACTAACATGCTCTGATAAGGAGGGAATATTTATTATGGTGAATAGAGCCACAGAATTACTCAAGCACGCTGAATGACTGTAAAGTGTTATTGGTAGGCTCTCTACTTTCACTATGAGCTAAGTGTGAGAATATATTAATTACTGTACTTCCTCTATAGTCAATAGCATCCTCTGAGAGAGGGATGTGTATCTCTAGAGATGCATATAATCTGAAGTTGTTTTCAATTGGTGGGCCGTGACCCTGAAATGAGTCACAGATCTGTTCTGATAGGGTTGCGGGTAGCAGGGAAAAACAAAGCTAAAGGTCAAAAATAAAATGCAACTAACCTTGTAATTGTGTTTTGTTAGGATATAAAAATAGGCTAATCAAATTATGTGAGGGAGAAAACAATGCTTCCCATATCTTTTGTTGTTGACATCAAAGGCTATGCGTGCATCATCCTACTGTATTTGGATGAAAATTCATCTGTCGCTTGGTAGAAGATTGTGAAGCAAGTTAAATACCAATATGGACAGGTTGTGTGACAAGCCCTCATCCTCAAAAAACATTTTCACTTTTTCAAAAATGTAGCATTGTGCCAGCCGAAGTCCAAAAAGTAAAACCAATTGAGAACTACTGATCTAAGCCATGGTGCAATATAGAGTTTTTCATTCCTCTCCACGAATTTACTTGTGGGATGAAAACTGATGCATGGGATTCCAAGAGTAATTCGGTATGACTTTACACATAACTTTTTGTTTTTTCCCGCATAACACCACTATGACCTACGCTCTAACCAACTCACCCTTCTGACCTCATAGCAGGAGTTCAAGCCTTTACTTCAAGTTTTTACAACAAAGGACTTGCTGACATGTAACTTAATAACATGACTTGACCATATGTTCGCCCGTCTTGAATTACACTGGCCTTTTATACAAACCACACAACAGTATTTAAAATGACTTGTGTAGTTTCAAATAAAATGTTGCCCCATTTTTGAGACAGTGAATAGAAAAAGACAAACTCTGGGAACTGTAACACTTGAAAGACCTATTTACTGTAAGTCACGTTGCCATGAAAATGTTAAATGTTACATTTTATTATGATTGCTGACAGTTCATATGGCGTTTATAGTCATTTAACAAGGGGTTTTATCACAGTTAAAGGGATCAGAGCAATAATTTGGTGGTGCATGCTTGAAAATAGTTTTTAAATAAATGCTGAGATTAGACTCTGCAGTAAAAATGTTAATATATAGTGTTCGCCACCCACTTAAAAAAGAGACAATAGAACACACATGATGAAAAAGAGATAAAATCTCCAGCTGTAGTATCTGTGGACTGACTGGGGCATCTGTTGTTTAGGTAGGACAGGAATAACGTTCCTTTGACACAGAAGACAGCGAACAGGGATTTCTGAGCATGAGGGACGGGATAACCATTGTTAATTGATTACAGCAGGCATGACATCAGGCTGGAAATTGCTATGCTAATCCATGTATCTCCTTTCACGTTTGTCATCCTCTGACAAATACCTTCACAGAAGATTTTGGAACAGCGAACGTGTAAAGGAACTGGAAAATAACTTAACAATGGTTATAAGATAGTCTACTTAAAAGATAATACAAATTCAAAAATGTTCAGTCATGGAATTAGTATTCGACACAGTGAAACGTTTAGATGAGTTAATGTGATGAACTGAATAATGTGGAAACAGAATTCCTAATCTTCTGACAAGGACCTATGACCTTCAGAATAAATATACACTTCTTTTGTTCTTAGACTTCTTTTATATGGCTTTTATGCTTCATTTGTGCTAACCAACAGCCCTGTGCTTCACACTTTTGAAAAACTACATCTATACTCAATCTACAGCATATATATCTATAAACTAGATCTCTCATAATAAACTATAGTAACAGGCCTGAATGATGTTAAAATTCATATTTCCACTCCACATCACAGTATGGAGGCAGAAAGACATAGAACAAATGCAAAAGACAAACAAAAAACAACAACATCATAACCTCTATGTGAAGGAAAATGCAAATAGAGGCTATTGTTATTCTCAAGAAGCCCATTCTTGCAATGCTGCCTGCAGTGTATTCTTCAGCAATGCTCCTGTGAACATTTGCAAGTTATACAAGTGACAAAGGACAAAGTGTCAGTGCTGAATGATCCATAGCACTTAGATAAGCCTGTACTGAGAGGCATCTCACATTTGCTGTGTGTTTTGTCTATGCGGATTGACCCTGACTGTTCCTTGTTCATAACCTAGGGGTGTAGATCATAGATAAATTAACAAAACATCTGAAGGCTCTTGACAGTTGGGAAACTTGGCAGAATGGTGTGTGATTATACTCTGCACATAATCCTTTATGAGTCATCAGGCTTTCATACTTGTTTTTAATTACAATAACACCTATTGAAGTTATATTGATGGATGCTGCTTTAATGACAATCTGTGGCCAGTTGCTTATACTAGTCTTAAAAGTTAGTCATCTTATTTTTTCTTAAAGACTGCTCATAACTTTTTAAAGTCAGTTACCTAAATGTCGTTCCACACCAGTAAGACCTTCGTTCATCTTAGGAACACAAATTAAGATATTTTTGATAAAATCTGATGGCTCAGTGAGGCCTCCATTGCCAGCAAGATAATTAACATTTTCAATGCCCAGAAACGTACTAAAGACGTATTTAAAACAGTTTATGTAACTACAGTGGTTCAATCTTAATGTTATGAAGCGACGAGAATACTTTTTGTGCGGCAAAAAAACTAAATAACGACTTTATTCAACAATATCTAGTGATGGGCGATTTCAAAACACTGCTTCATGAAGCTTTACGAATCTTTTGTTTCGAATCAGTGTTTCGGAGCGTACATCAAACTGCCAAAGTCACGTGATTTCAGTAAACAAGGCTTCGTTACGTCATAAGTGTTATGAAATTTCAATGGTTCACCACTGGGGAGCATGACTTTGGCAGTTTGATACATGCTCTGAACCACTGATTCGAAACAAAAAAAAGATTTGTAAAGTTTCGAAGCTTCATGAAGCAGTGTTTTGAAATAGCCCATCATTAGATATTGTTGAATATTGTTGAATAAGATCGTTATTTCGTTTTTTTTGGCTCACAAAAAGTATTCTCATCGCTTCATAACATTAAGGTTGAACCACTGTAGTCACATGAACTGTTTTAAATATGTCTTAAGTAGCTTTCTGGGCATCTGGAAGTGTTAATTGTCTTGCTGGCAATGCAGGCCTCACTGAACCATCGGATTTTATAAAAAATATCTTAATTTGAGTTCCGGAGATGAACGAAGGTCTTACAGGTGTGGAACGACATGAGGGTGAGTAATTAATGACAGAATTGTCATTTTTGGGTAAACTAACCCTTTAAGACGCAGTCTTAACATAGTGGTTAAGTTTATGCAACTGGCCACTGATGTCTGGTTTTGTTTTGAAGCAATAAATCCCTTCAAAACCTACACTTCTAAACTACTTACCAAAGAAAAAGACAATAAACAAAGTAAAGAATCAGTAAATGTTCATTGTGCACTCAGTTTATTGCTTTTTGCTTGAGGAAGTTTACAGGAGATTTGTGTAAGACTGGCTTTAATTACTTTCCCTCCTTATAGCAAGAATGTATCTACAGAAAATGAGCTTTTGTTATCAAACGCAATGAGCACTTCTTTCTCTCTTGTGATGGTGAAAGTCGTGAAGTCTATCTTTAGCTGTCTAACCTCTGAGGCGTGACATGATAACTGACCTATGAGTCAAAAGTGCTTTGAGATTCACATGGGGGACTCCTGTGTGTGGCTGATGTGCACTTTGCTGGTTATCTCCACATGGAGAACAGCTTGAAAATAAAGCCGTTTTGCTATGTGCAAAATTGTAATCACGGCCAGCACAGAGTATGTTGCGAGATGCGTTATTTTGCCTAGAGCGAGGTTTTGGAATGTCAAGTGCTTCTGTTCTCTCCCTCATTTCAAGATAAAACCATTACCATTCTATCACGAGCAGAACATGTAGTTAACAGCCTATAAGAAGCAAGAATTCACCACGCATTAAACAGCGGTAATAGATTATCGGCAGTCAAATGAAAGATAGATGAAATTTGAAGATGATCAAAAATACAATAAAACAGATGTAGTCAAAAATGAATGATTACCCACATTTTTATCCATATGCAAAAGGAACAAATGGACAAAAATGTGGGAAATATGTTACTCCCTCTCAAATAGTCTATCAAAAAAAAAAACCTGTATTATACAAATTTTGTATTATATAAATCTGATGTATAATATAATATATACAGTAATATGATATAGTAAAACTTATTTCATCTAGAAAATCAGTAACTGGGCACAAATTTATGGATTGGAAATGGAAATCCTGGAGTGGATGGGAGGGTCCAGAAGAAGGTTCGCTAATTGATTTGTTTTTATATTTGAAATGCTCAGACACTGAATGCGGAAAACATCCTTGTGCAGAGATCTTGAGATACTTTAATCAGTTAAGGACCGACAGGTGTCTCAAGAGGATTCTCATGTTTCTCTTTTCCCCACTTTAACAACATCATCAAATAGCATAGAGAGTAAAGACAGTAGAGTGAGGTAATTGACCGTACGAGAGCCAGAGTCATGACCATTTAGACTCAATTGTCTGTTTAGCACAAATTGTGCACAAATTACAAGAATGTGAAAGCATATGCTCAGATGTGATCTGCATTTCACCACATGGTTCATGACAATGTCAATAATGGCTTAAAGGTACAGTCAGTAATTGCTAAACAATGCCAACCTGAGCCCCGGGAACCAATCGTTCATGCTTGTAAACACAGGGAAGTGTAGCATATAGGAAATGTGTCGTCAGAGCAATTAACTATACCTAACCGCCTAACAAATTCTGAATTGTTCCTCTAATGAAATTTATGTAAAACAGCTACTAAATAATGTCAAATAATAACTTAACCGGGTGCAAGTAAATTAGCAGGATGCATTTAAGGACTGGACTGTGCAATTTTCTCCAAAGGCTAATGCAGTCTACTGATTTTTTTTTCTTTTTCATTTCTTCAGCCAGAACCTTTTGCCTCAAACAAATCAATGGACTTGTTCAGGGACACATGTTGTGAAGCGTTTGCATTTCCACCCTCTGCCAGCACGTTTTCATCCATTTACTGGTGCTGATGTTTTTCATTATTTTCATCTAAACTTCACTGACTGTTGTGCCTGTCGAGGAGCAGGATGTTTTGTTTATTTTAACTCTAAAAGTCAGTCTGTATCATGCAAACAGATGTTAAGTAAGCTCCATGTCTAACTTGGAACACGGCACCTTTTGAACCAATTCTGCCACACAGACAATGTGTTTTTGAGCGTAACTGAGCAAGTGTGTGTTTTCAGAGTGTTTATTTGGTAAGAAGATGCAACACCATAGTTGGATTTACAAGCATCTGTAAGTGTCAGAGAACCTACTGCCTGTGTGTGGTCCAGTTTGGTCTTCTTCAGTGAGATCTCACGATATAAACAGACATTTAAGCTCTCTTGCTAATATCTACAGAAATCTACATAATTCTTTGTCAGTGTGAGAGGAGGAGTGCCAAGGATAAGGTTTCAAGAAAATGGTGTGACCACTGAGACAGAAAAAGAAGAACAAAAACAAACAGCAGAGCGAAAGTTGGAAAAGAGACAGAAAGCAAAACAATGGGGATGAACAACAATGGACTACAGTGCAGACATCTTGCTGTGGTTGACACGACATAAAGCAAAAAAGCAAGACGACCACAAAAAAACTGAATATGGTATAAAGTGAGAGAGAGACTCAGAGAGTGGTGAGAAAAACAGAGAAACAGAGGGAAAGACCATAAAGGAAGTGTAGCTGTTGGATATTCCTGTTTTGTGACCACTGTGTCCATGTGAAGAGCCATGAAGAGAAACTTGAGGGTGGCGGTGCAGAGGCAGGTGTGTTATTCCTGGATCTCTTAACACCATGTTTGCACTGGCACTCATAAAATATAAATTCAAAAGCAAGCCACTCATCACACACTGCATGCCTATAGACCTTAGTCAGGGTACATTTAATGCAATTAGAAGGATGTGAGGGCAATGTACAGTCTGTTTAATGGGTTGACGTAATGTCTTATTTTAAAACCTATTTTTTGTCCACTGTATTGTCACAATACCAATATTTCAGTAGCCTACACCAATCGAGGTCAATAGAAATTTCCAACATCAATTTCAATACCACAGTAAAAACTGTTAATTTAATTTTATTAAATTAGGTATTAAGTTATTATTATTACATACTAATATATAAATATTACTATAAATATTAATGACATTCAACCTTTAAATATTTCTCAAAATACTTAAAAATCTATTTTTAGCCTATTTTTGTCTGGTTAATGTATGTTGTCTTAAGACAAACCAACTTACAAGAAACCTTTTCAAAAAGCATATTTTCATTAAGAAGTGCATTTTAACATTTATGCGTAAAGCCATATTACAGCATTACACACTACCTGCATTGTAGAATGGTGCATTTACTTTATTTCTATATCATCTTGGAACCAATCCCTCCCTTGAACATTTTCAGAAAGACGATTTTCAATATTTGTTGGCTAGATATTGCGGTACCATTAGCCACTGAACGGACTGTAAGTCTAGCCCTCAAAGCCTTGCTCCCATTTACATCAAATTTAATATGCTGTCTATCCAGACTAAGGTCTATGGCTTTCAGGCTGTGGAGAGGAATTGAGGCTGTCTTTCTTTCTCTTGACTGCCTTTCATCAAGTATTTTTAAAGAATGGCAGTAAGACATTTAGCACAATGACAGCATCACTTACAAAGTGCTCCAAAAAAGTTTCTGGAACGACCGGTATTTCTCTCTCTGCACCCACCCCCACTATCTGTCTCAGTGCTTATATCATGCAGGATGAATGAATGAAAGGAGTGCTAGGTGGTAACATCCCTTAATGGGGTAGGCTTAGACATTATATATACAGTGTCACTAGAAAGAGTAGATCAAAAACAGAGAGAGGCCATTATGGAGCTAACGTTCAACCCCCCGAAACAAAGCGCTCCCTTCTGCTAGTGTTTAAAGACCCCTCAGAGTATCCTCCAAGCTTACAGCCTCACTGATTAATGGGGGAAAAACAACCAAGCCGTATCCTCCCCTATGCTTGGCAAGGCCTCAGTCACTCACACTCTGGGATGTTAGCAGAGTCAGCAGAAGCACTTTTTGACACTGCCATATTATAAACCGCTTTGTGAGACTGATGATAAACAGAAACCTTATTTTGAGTGATGATGGTCAAAAATTCATCTATGAATGATGAATGTAAATTATACTATCAGGCTTGTTAGTATGCCTACTTGTTAACTTTATACTTGATGCATTATAAAATAAAAGCCCTGCAGTCACACTGTTTTGACATAGATATGAAGGTCACGTGTTTTGCTGTGTGAGCAATGTCAAATAAATGATCTGTCCATATCACAGGTCACACTTTATGGGATGTTACTGTGCTGGTGTGTGTAATTGCGTAACTGACCTACTCTCCAGCGGCACATTGCTGCCCAGGACCCAGCTGTCCTGCAGCGGCACTGACTCGGGTGTGGTTTGCAGTTCGGCGGGGAGGGCGGCCGGAGGGGCCGGGCTCACGTTCCTGCGGCTACTCAGAGAGTTGTGGTTCAGCGCCGTCACCGACGGCTGCTGCTTGTGCGGAGGATGCACTGGTGGCAGTGTGGACTGGCCCTGCTGGTGTTGATTGGACGGTTGATCTGTGGAAAGAATCAAACAAAACTGGGTTAACCAATGGCGAGGTGGCGTAGTAACGCTGTGCAGATGTAATCAGTTGTCCTTGGTAATTAATCATGGCAGTTAGGCAAATGTGTCTGGATGAAAGAGTTTTTGCCAAAGAACATCTGGGACATATTACAACAGGGTGATGATGACTTTAACCATTTAGTACCCGCCCCCACCAGCTGTCGAACTGCTGAGTATATGATGACAACGACACATATGCACGCAATCATACACATATAAGCATATGATCGAGACGATTAAACATCCACTTTCAGATGTGCCGGGGACGGCGGCGGCACTTATCTGTCATAATTGCAATAAATCTACCTTTGGGTTTGTTCGGGACTGCACCATGTTAATGAGAAGTGTATGAAGAAGCAGTGTTTTGAGTAATGGAGATTGTGAGCAGAGTAGGCGCTTCATTGCCAGAGCTTAAAGGGTTAGTTCACCCGAAAATGAAATTTCTGTCATTTATTACTCACCCTCATGTCGTTCCACACCTGGAAGACCTTCGTTCATCTTCAGAACACAAATTAAGATATTTTGATGAAATCCATTGAATAAGATATTTTTTATCCTCCATTGAAAGCAACAAAATTACCAAATTCAAGGTCCAGAAAAGTAGTAAAAATATTGTAAAAATAGTCAACGTGACTACAGTGGTTCAACCTTAATATTATGAAGCGACAAGAATACTTTTTGTGCACAAAAACAAAACAAAAATAATAACTTTATTCAACAAATTTGTCTCGCCCCTTGTCATTCTCCTATGCTGTTTACGTTCAGCGCTTCCAGGATCTACGTCAGAACGCCGGCTCAGTATTGGCAGGCTCCAGCGTCAGCATCACACGCCTGCCAATACTGAGCCAGCGTTTGTGGTAAACACGGAAGCTCTGCAACGTAAATAGCGTAGTATTCTCGTCGCTTCATAAAATTAAGGTTGAACCACTGTAGTCACGTTGACTATTTTAATGATGATTTTACTACTTTTCTTTAATTTAATTTCATTGCTTTCAGTGGAGGATATAAAAACCTCTCAGATTTAATCAAAATATCTTAATTTGAGTTCTGAAGATAAACGAAGGTCTTACGGGTGTGGAACGACATGAGGGTGAGAAATTTCATTTTTGGGTGAACTAACCCTTTAAGACTGCGTTTCAGATATCGATCACCACAGTTGAAAAATGCCTCGAAAATCAATCTTAAAATCAAGTTTATTTATATTAATTGTACTGTACAGGTGCAATTGCATAGACAAAGCTACAGTGTATGTTTACTCCTCATTTCCCATCTTTCCTTGTCATCTTTCCTAGACTCTGTTTTCAGTCAGTCTGATCCCAAGTGAACAAAGTTAAATACAGGTGTAAATGGGGTTTAAAACATTTGAGCTTGTCCACTTTCGACCACTTCCAGAGATAGTCGAAAACAAAATGCCAACTCACTGCCCACTGACCTCACCAAGTGACAACATGGAATCAGATCACTGAAAATACATCTTAACACCAGGTGCAAACAGGGCCCTAAAGGCTTCAGACATGCAGTGTATTATACTTAATGTGTATCATTGCCGGAGGTACATAATCAGAACCTTAAAAGCACTTTTGCAAACTCCTTAAAACACAAACTTCTCTGGTTGAAGCACAGAGGTGAGAAAAATGGGAGGGTTTAAAGACTGACTAAGCTGTGTACTTAGCATTAGCCTACAACTAGCTACGTCGATTTAGAATCAAGGATCTTAAGAGGCATTTGTCACATCGTGAGGGATCACGTCCTCATCTAAATCTCTGGTGAGTCAAATCTAGAATGAGAAACTGAGAGAGAGAGCAAGAGATTATGTGCTGTAACTTGAGGCCACAAAATCCTTTTCCTTGAACATAGATAAGATGAAACACAATGATATGTATGTGCAGCAGCCTTTCCAGAAAGACAAAACCATTGCTCAACTTCCTGCGCTCTTCTGTGTTACTCATATAGCCTTCTTTGATGGCAGTTTGATACAGCAGGGTCGCTATAAGAACTAAGCAGGATGACAAACAACGAGTAAGTGAGTGTACACTGCGGATGAGAAGCTTCTGGCACATTCGGACTGCAGCAAAATAATTCTTCTCTTGTGTGACAAGGCCGTTTCATGGCGTCTTTGACCTTTTCTAGTGCTGTCTGTATGTGCCTGTTTCATTGAAATCTACATCTACAGGCTTGAAGACACTCATGCTAGCAAATTATAGTACAGTAGGTTATAAGAATGTTTTGACAAGGGCTCACTTTGTGCCTTTTCTTCACTTGTTTCTTAGTCTGAAAACCCAAAAGCTGTCACTGTGTAATCAGAATATTAACCTCTATATTTCTATCTGAATATTTTCATAATTATGCCTTTATTACATTGCCAAAATAAAAAAGCTATTATTTATTACCAAATTCTCACACAGTAAAAAAGTATTGTGTACAATATATGAAAAGTTTAAAAACCCCTCCTGTAGGTTGTTCAAGGTTGCCAAGCAACATTGGAGCTTGCCACATTATTACAAAATTCAACAGATGTGTGGTCACACTGTCACAGGTGTGCAAGTATGCATACATTTATTTTACAATGGCTTCAGACGTACCTAGTCAGATTCGGAGGTTGAATTTTCTGCAAAAAATAACACTATTGCGATGTATAATGTTAGCATGATATGTATGATTTTTGTCAAACAGCCCACCCCTAATGATGATGTGATTTTAGCCCGGGGGTTCAGGTGAGTGTGGCTGATCATGAATCAAAGAGCTCAACGGAGGATGTTCTGACCACCCCCGCAGTATACTGGGATACAGTGTGCTCTGTTCAAGTAAAAATGTGATGTGCTGAGAGAATAAGGAGAGTAAGAAAGGTTTGCTGAGAGGCTGAAACAAGAAGACAGGTGTGGTATGGATTGCTTAAGGCAACACATAGATACATGAGTGCAAATCTGTGGGGAATCACAACACATCTAGCTTCTAGCTTTTGTCTGAGGGCTGTACACATGTACTGTATCCCCTCTAAAAGTCATCCACACAAACACAAAACCTCAGGATGGGCTGTAACCCACACACACACAAAAAAACAAAAACAAAGATTGATCTATTCTTTGACCAAAACAAAGCAAGTACCTGAAACCCAGAGGCTGTGAGAGTGCACAGACAGCTTTCAGATTGGATTCTCATAACATACTCGAGGGAGTGCATGCATACATTTCCATAGTCTGGGTGTGCTCATTCCATTGGGTCCTATCTACTTTGCAGCTGCTGGCTTCAAAGAGCACAACAACCAAATCAAAACAATGGAGGGAGAGGAAAGAGGGACGGTTGAGCCTGTTAAAATTCAATTTCCAGCCTCCTCTGCAACTGATGGCGCATGGTACTACTCACTCCCATGATAATCAGACTGTCAGACACACAATCCTTGTTGGAAAGGTGCTTTTCTGTACTAAATTGGCTTTTGCCCCAATAAGTAAACACAACTCTATATGCTTCCTGTGTCATTATGCCTAAGGATAGGAAAGATAGGAAAGATACACTTTCAAAGAGGGGTGACAGAATTTTAGCCCAAAGAACACAAAGGCACACTGTGGCTTGCAGTCTTCTAAGTTTGGAAGGAAACATTCCAATAAATAATACAGCATTGGAACTGTTTAGAGCACATCTACAGTA
Organism: Anabarilius grahami; assembly: GCA_003731715.1. Classification (NCBI taxonomy): domain Eukaryota; kingdom Metazoa; phylum Chordata; class Actinopteri; order Cypriniformes; family Xenocyprididae; genus Anabarilius; species Anabarilius grahami. The sequence continues at coordinate 3,556,139 of RJVU01071404.1, forward strand.
TATAGAGGTTAACCCAAGAATCAGGCAGTCCAACAAATGGAAAAAAAATAAATAAAAAAATCTGACTCTTACATGTAAACATAGTTTGTGCTGAGGTTAATAGTTGGCCTATATAGGTGTTATATATATAGTTATACAAACAGTAACTACAGTATGTTTAACATGTTTCATTTCATATTTAATATATTGAGCACAAATGTAATGGTGCATTGACCAAAAATATATTTTTGTCTTGTTATACCAATAAAAAAATAAATAAAAAAACTTAACACAAGAGTCGCATAACATATTAAGAATTGTTTTCAGAGAATATATGTGACATGTCGTGTTATTTTGAGTTGACTCAAAAGACACAGTGGGCCAAAAATATGACAGATTTTAGTATTTTTCTTTTTATCTCTAGTTTTCATAAAGTCTCATCTTTTATATTTTCATCTTCATGTTGTCTTAATTATTTAATGTTTGAAAAAAATTGTTCTCAATAATAAGGGTGTATGACAGCCAAATTAAAATGATTTCATCTCAGCAAAGGTTTGGAATAGAAAAAAAGCTTTTTATTGCATAAATCATAGTTAAAATATTATCAGGAAGCACTGCCAAATTGTTTCTCAGGATATATCTAACCAAATTTTTACAGCAATAAAATAAACTGGCAGTGGGGTAAGAAAAATAAACTAAATTCAAGATATGATATATTTACAATACTGTATCGTGAGAAAATCTTATCTTGCACAATTTAGCTAAACAAGTAAATTAATCTTAGAATGTTTAAATATATTTACAGGAAAGCAAGACCAAAATACTGATAAATAAAATTGGGTTTCGCAGTGCAGAACCATTACTAAGATTTCTCAAGTAAAATAAAAGCTTTCAAATCTTCGTTTTAATCCCAGAAATTAGAGTTAAGACCTTAAGCCACACAATACAACAGCAGACATCAAATGTTACTTAATAGTCTCTGGCTGTTTCTTGCTAGGCTAGCAGAAGTTGAATGAAATAAAGAGTGAGAAAATTAAGTGTAGGAGGAGACGATCATGTGTGCTGATCTGACACACTCAGCATTTTCAGCAATTGCTCACCTTATCTCCATTTAATATCAAGGGAGAAAGTTACATAATGTATTTAGATATACAGTACGCTTACAGACACACACACAAGCTCAAACACACACACAAAAAAAACTGTGGGGCGACAACTTTATGGCTGTTCTCTGAGACAGCTCTCCAATACGTCTCAATTTCACTGCCATATGTTTGCAACACAGGTGCCATTCCAGAGCGTGGATGGACATTTGTCACGCAGCAGGCCCTGTTAGCCCCATCACGTCTGTCGTTCTCCAGGGACTCTGCATACAGACCCTTTACATGCCCAGTAACACTGACTTAAGCCCGCTCTCTGACCTCCAGGCCTGACCCCTCTCAAAAGCCCATCCACGCTCAGACGTCAGCCTGCTCTGGTCTCCTCTGGTGAAGGGGAGTGTAACCCAGCTCGTGTCTGGCTAGGAGAACATAGTATTTGGAGAGAAGGCCTGGTCATGTCAGTCCCTGACGATGGATGGGACAGATGCAGGTTTTATGGCACCGAAACACGATCACTGATGGATGACCCTGGCTGCTGTAACTCATGGGACGTGGCCTGTCATGCTCGTGTGCAGCAAAAATATTTTAAGAGCCATTTGATTAGGATTTCACAGGCAGACCTGAAATTACAGCCAGTGCAGTTTATCTCTTAATGGGGCTGAGTGATAGCTATTAAAAAAATAATAATAATGAAAGTGCTGCTTATCTGTACCAACACATCTCAGGCCTGAGCTTGTATTTCAGAGATGGTTCATCAGCAGACATCTGACCTGCAGTGGATGCGTTTGTGTGGGAGACAGTGTGTGCAAGGAAACGGAAACACTAATGCCCTGACACCCAGAGTGTCAGTGCTTATATCCGCGCTGTCAAACTCTAGATTACCTCACATGTCCTTCACCCACACCTGTCAGAAAGCTGGGAGCATTCAGAGAGGCCTGTCATATCGAACATCAACCCCCCTTCTTGTCTTTTCTCAATGCTCATTTTGTAAACCTTTCCTCCTGAAAGAGGCTTTACAAAAGGAAGGCCTGAGTTGCTCAATGGGGAACGTACATCACCGTCCATCAATGTCTCTTTGCTGCGTCGGCTCACAATGGCGGAGTCGGGCGAAGGGGGTGCGATGTAGTTGGACAGGAGTTGTGTGTTGTAGGAAGGATGAGAAGTGAATGGCTAAATGGGGTCTAATAGAGCTGTGTCCTGTGAGAGGCGGAAATCCAAGGGAGGACTGAGCTTTTGAGACGGGCTGTCGGTGGTATATCCACAGTGGGATATTCATAAGGGTAATGAGACCGTTTATTTACGTGACATACCGTGTGTGGCTGAAATGGGTGTGAGGAAGAGAGTTTGGATCTTTCAGCTACAACGGAGGATGGGAAACAGAGGAAAGGACAAAGTGGTGTTCCCGGGAGTCTGTGATTAAGGAGAGTGGTATCGTCTCTGATATCTAGAGCACGTCTGGGCCGAGGCTAAACTCACTGTAGATGTAGCTGGCCACCAGCTCCACTGCCCTAGATTACAAAACACACACGACTTAAAAAATTATTTCAGCCAAACATGAAAATGTGGCCATCATTTACCCACCCTCATGTCATTCCAAACCTATTTGACTTTCTACTGTGAAGCACAAAGGATTTTTTTTTTTAAATAAAGTGCTGTTTATTGTTTTCCAGATACTAAAACACCAGGAGAGTCTCATAAAAATATCCATATGATTTATGCACTATATTCCAACTCTTCTGAAGTCATACAATAGCTTTGTGTGATAAAAAGACCAAAGTACATTGTTAAAAGTTATTTTCCATTGATAACCTTCATCTTCAGTGGACTGTGACTATATTAAACGGTAACACTTTAGAATACTGATCCTACATTAATGAATAACTACACAGGAACCAATGAATAATGCATTATTAACACTCTAGTAACTACTATTAACAAACAATAAACTCTGATTAATGAATTAGTAAGTAATAGTGCTCAGTTGAAGGTGGTAGTTCACTATTAGCTAATCAGTAACTACAGTTTTTTTTTCATACCTCCCAGAGAACTACTAAGAACTACTATATACAGGTTCATAGTTAATATGAATGATGCATAATGTATAATTAATTCTAGAGTAAAGGCCTTGGTAACCCTAGTAATGACTGAAGTATTACTAAATACTTAAGAAGGAATTGCTAATTATTTGGATCAGTATTCTAAAGTGAAAAACATGATAACTCTCTAGTAACTACTGAAATCTTTGTAAACTTTTGATGTTTTTGTATGTTTTTGTACAGTAATTCCTTATGATATATTTGGTAACACTAAAGTAATTACTAGTGGGTTACCATGATCTTCACTTTAGAATACTGATCCAAATAATTAGTAGTTCCTTTAGAAGGATGTAGTAACACTTAAGTAATTACTAGTGGGTTACTATGATCTTCACTTTAGAATACTGATCCAAATAAGAAATAGTTACTTTAGAGTTATATAGTAACTCTTGAGTTATTACTATCCAATACTTTACAAAAACCTCAAAATTTTACAATGACTTCAGTAGTTATTAGAGAGTTATCATGCTTTTCACTTTAGAATACTGATCCAAATAATTAGTAATTCCTTCTTAAGTATTTGGTAATACTTCAGTCATTACTAGTGGGTTACCAAGGTCTTTACTCTAGAATTAATTATACATTATTCATTATTCACATTAATTACGAACATGTATATAGTAGTTCTTAGTAGTTCTCTGGGAGGTATGAAAAAAACAGTAGTTACTGATTAGCTAATAGTGAACTACCACCTTTAACTGAGCACTATTACTTACTAATTCATTCATCAGAGTTACTTGTTAGTTAATAGTAGTTACTAGAGTGTTAATAATGCATTACTCATTTGTTCCTGTGTAGTTATTCATTAATGAAGGATCAGTATTCTAAAGTGTTACCGATTAAACAAATCATTCAGACCAGTTTTGTGAACCAGTTCATTGAAAAG
>RJVU01071404.1:3560237-3572153 GCA_003731715.1 Anabarilius grahami
CATCACTTCTCCCATGACTTAAAGGTGCAATAAGTGATATCTGAGATACACTGTTGATATTTAAAATCAACCCAAACAAACACACCCCTCCCTTCATTGCTCCGCCCCCAAAATGCACAAACACACAATGCAAGAGTGTCTCTTTATCATAGATGAGGTGAAGCAAAATAATGTTTCGCTAAAAATAAAGCGAAGATGAAGAACAAACGACAATGAACATACAGTACACAAACGAGTATACAAGCAAGAGTTTGTTGTTAGTTGCCAGTAGCACACCAGCTCCAGACAAACAATGACACTCAAAACTGTCCTGTTTCAGAAGCTAAAATTACAACAACACCATATCTTGGTTCTGTGAAACTTAGCAAAATCAATGTTACTCACAAATGGAGCAGAAACAATGTAACCTTGCTATTTTCAGGCCTTCCTGCTTAGGTCTCTCCAGTGCTGGAAAGCTTTTATAGTAGCCTATTAACGCAGGTTCTAAAGTTCATTCCTGATCATAACACTTATTTTTCCAGCCATATTCCTTTTCTCTTTTGTAATGTCTCTCAGCCATCTCTCTATCTACAGTCTTTCTTTAAATCTATCTCTTGCTCACTCTCTGTCCTCCCCCATCATGAGTGTATATGCCTCCTACTGGTGACTGGCTACAAAAGTGTTGTGGTGCTTGGTCTGATCCACTTTCAACAGCGCTTCTCAGAAATTGCTTACTGCACCTTTAAATTTAGGTCTGTTCCTCTCTTAAATATATCGTATGGTTTCAGAAGACTTGGAATTCAGCACACAAGTCAAATGGACCATGGGTTTTGTAAACACAGGAAAGCGTGTGAGTAAATTGTGAGAGCATTTTTAGTGATCTATCCAATACTTTACAAAAACATGTCGTGTTTTTGAGAACATGTCAAAAACATGTCATGAGAGAGGGATTGAGAGGTTTTTAAAGGCTTGGAGCTCCCGGACATGCGGAGTTGTGCATTTTCATGGACTGATGATTGAAGAATTTGAAGAAATGAAGACTAAGACATCATGTCAGATGTGTTTTGATTCTTCTCACTCATTCCCTCTGGTGGATGTCTGATGTGAGAACATCACTTTTTTTGAAATGAAGAAATGAGAAGTTCAGTGTTACTTTATTTTGTTGCAGCATGTCTGGCATTATGATAAGTGGGATTACTCGCTTTCCTAACTGAAAGGCCTGTAAAATGTCAGCTCTCTGTCGTCAATATGTGTCAAGATGCTAAATTGACATTTCAAAAGCGCACCAGTCGTTGAAAGCTAAAGCTGTCATTCGGGGGGCTTGACAGGAATGGAAGGAAAGGTTATTTGTCAACAATGTGGCGGCCTGTCATGTTTCACCTTGCAGAACTTCTCTCTATTTCATTGGCGGGGGGATTAATGCAGACCGCAGTGGGGAGTGGGCGGCCATGCAAAAAGCTGAGTGACATATCAAACTCTCAACTTCCACACAGATAAACACATTACACAAGGATGATTCGCATCACTGGAACACAATGCAGCCAGACAGACAATGTCATGGCTTCCCTCAGATACGCAGATCACAGACGTCACATCTAATGATGTCACAACAGGATAGATGACAGAACTGGTGGACAAGGTGGAAGCAACGTGCCCCCTCAGATTTTTGAACAGAGTGTTTTTAAAAAAAAAAATTAATAAATAAATTTAACTCATAGGGCCGTATTTTAACGATCTATGAACATGGTCTGATGTGCAAGACACAGGTGCACTTAGGGCGTGTCCGAATCCACTTTTGCTAGTTTAACAACGTAAAAATGGTCCAAAAGGGTTGTACCTAGTCTCTTAATGAGTCATGTGTGTGTTTTGGGCCTTAACGTGCAATAAACCAGAGTGTCATCTCCCATTCCCTTTAAAAGCCAGGTGCCCTGCTGCGTGTCCCTCTGTGTGTAATAAGCAGAGTGTACGCACGTTGTGCACCCACAAGGCGCATATTACTAACGTGGCCTTTAAATAACAACAACAACAAAAAAAAAAAAAACTGCGCCATTGACTTTAGACCAGGTTCTTGTTGGTCAATGGTGCAGTCATTTTTAGTTGCCTCAAAATAGCAACGCGCCAACAATGCGCCTGAACACACCTTGTTTTCAGACGATCACGCCCATGGGCGAACAAATGGCTGTGAGTGCATTTGCTATTTAAACAACGTGGGCGCTGGACGTTAAAAAATGATAACAGCGTTGGGCTCGGGCTGAAACTAGCAAAAACACTTGCGTTGCACCTGGCATCGCATTGCGCCGGGTGTATGATAAGGCCCAAAGTACTGTAAATATTACTTAGTACTCTTATTACTGGAAAAATGTGATTACATATATACATATATTACAATATAATTTAATTTGCTTTAAACTAAAAATTTATATACTATCGTCACCTACTATTATGCACTATACTTGACTAAGTTGATTAAAAAAAAATTTAATAAAACTTATTTTTATATGTATGTAGTAAAAAGTATTTAAGCTAAGAACAAATCAGTGCATACAAGCCTAAGTTTAATGCAACAAAAGAAAACAAACTTGATCTGTCATGTGTTGAACAAAACTCATTGAGAAGCACGTTTATTTCTGAGGAGCATGATTGCTTGTGGTGAGAGTGATTGTTAAAGACAATAAACAGGGAGCAGGATTCACATGAAAAGCTTTCTTGCTGCTGAATGCAACTTTAAAGAAAAAAAAAACAGCATTGCTTGATTAGCTAAAATCCAGAGCTAAACTACAGAGGCTAAAATCAGTGTTTTCCTCTATAAAGGAGAGATCAAGCCTTTGGCACTATATGNAGTACTCTTATTACTGGAAAAATGTGATTACATATATACATATATTACAATATAATTTAATTTGCTTTAAACTAAAAATGTATATACTATCATCACCTACTATTATGCACTATACTTGACTAAGTTGATTAAAAAAAAATTTAATAAAACGTATTTTTATATGTATGTAGTAAAAAGTATTTAAGCTAAGACCAAATCAGTGCATACAAGCATAAGTTTAATGCAACAAAAGAAAACAAACTTGATCTGTCATGTGTTGAACAAAACTCATTGAGAAGCACGTTTATTTCTGAGGAGCATGATTGCTTGTGGTGAGAGTGATTGTTAAAGACAATAAACAGGGAGCAGGATTCACATGAAAAGCTTTCTTGCTGCTGAATGCAACTTTAAAGAAAAAAAAAACAGCATTGCTTGATTAGCTAAAATCCAGAGCTAAACTACAGAGGCTAAAATCAGTGTTTTCCTCTATAAAGGAGAGATCAAGCCTTTGGCACTATATGCAGGGCATGTCTCTTTGTATTGGATCTGGACTGGACACCACATCCTCTGATTGATGACCCAGACTAGAACTGAAAATGCCTCTTTTGTGAAGCGTCTATAGTTGACAGGTGCGTGTGGGGGGAGATGTCCGATGGGTGCATCCAAGACATCCATTCTTCAAAAAAGGAGTTGGGGAAAAAAGAAAAGGTGGGTGATTCAAGGTCTCTCCTGCTGTCTTTTCCTATTTTGCCACCGCCAGTGCGGGCTTCTGGCCTCTAACAGCCAATTTAGCATCAACCCCCAACAGAGAACAGCCATTACCAAAGAGTAATGAACAGAGACAGAAAGGACAGCTCACCACTCGACTCACTCGGCAAAATTTCGACCAGTCTGTGGCACTGTGGGATATATGTGGGCTCCCACCATCAAAGAACGGCAGACGATGGGTTTGAACGGTTATTAATGGTGGTATGTCTGAGGTAAAGTAGAGGCCCCTCATTTTGGGCGGTGCTGCTGAAATTGTAGGTCAAACAAATGGAAAAGAGGAAGCTGAGTTTCCCGTTCCTGCTCGCCAAGGATCAGCGCTCGTCAAACATTCGGACAGTGTGCTATTTATAAAAGATAAATATCAGCAGGTTGTGACATTTATCTGCCTGGCTGTCTATGATTTTCTGGGGGACAAAGTGGTTTTTAAATATTGACAAACTCAAGGGCAAATCATTACTGGAGATCAATCGAACCTCTAGCCTGCGTGACACCAGAAAACGGGAAAAAAAGAGTATTATCTGAAAATGAACGGAAAGCGAGGGAGAGGGAAACAAAGAAAAGTAATTACACCATTCAGAAGGTTGTAAATTTCTCAAACTGTCAAAGTGCGTGTTGGTAGTGAAAGGCAATTTAAGATGTACCAACAAAGTGGAGGGAGTCTGACATTAATCCTCAGCCTCAGAGCTGAATTGTAGGTTCATAATTTGGCGTAATTCAGAGTAATTGCTGTGGGGTTTGGAGGGATATTATTTCTTTTTTCCACTTTGATGAGTCCCCTGATATTACCACTTGGAGGTGAATTAAAGTGCAAGGTTGTATTTCCGAGGCAATAACGCATGAGTTGCAATGCTATATGATGTTGTATGCAACATTAAATTGAATGCAGAGCTGTGATAAACAGCTTCAAATTTGAGATGAAAAAAATCACAGGAAACGCATTTAAAAAGTGTTATCCTTTCAACAACCTTAAGCCTATTGTCTTCTATGTGCCAAAGCTGGGTTGGAACATGTTTGTGGAATATTTTTCCTGTAGTATCCTTATTTTCTGCACTAATTCAACAGGTTTTGCTTGGCTCACCCTGACCAGCAGGAAGCTTATGAATATCCACGAAGAGTGCGCTCAAGGTTAGGGGTTAGTTCAGGCAGGGTGATCATTTACAAGCTGATGGGCAAGCTAATCGTTAACTGTGCCAGGTGCCGGACAACCCATTACCTTGTTTGACATCTCAGGAAGAATGAGCTTTATTTAAAAAGCTGATGACGAAACGTTTTGGGTGGTAATGTATTTTTAATGAGCAGGTGAGAATGAATGTTTGCTGTAGCAGACGGGTGCCAAGCAACACAAACACACAGACTGATGTACACACACACACATGCCTTTTAATGAGGCGAGCAGGGTTGAGTGTTACACTGAACTGTAACTGACATACAGTTGTGCTCCCAATTACATCTAACCCGTGCAAGGGGAGTGGAAGCTCTTCCTACCAGCCCAATGAAGTAAATGTTACACAGAGAGAGGCAGAGAGACAGGAAGAAATACGTATTACTGGTGTAAAAATGACTCCATGCAACCTTGGTGCAACCACACAGAGACCTCCAGCAAGACAATACACAAGGTTCCTTTCAGAATGAAACACAATATTAATCTTTAACACTTAAATCCATTATAAATAACCCAATGTCAAATCACTAAAAAGTTGCATTACATTTGTGAGTGATGGAAGAATGCACACAAGATGTGCTTTGCGGCTTTGCAACTTAAACCTTTTTATATGATTCCTCATGTACATTATACATTTAGAATCATACCAAAGTGAACAAAAACTTTTATGTAGAAGTTATACACTGATCCNGAAAAAAAATTTTGAATAATTATAAATATAATAATAATAAATAATATAATAATATAATTCAGAATATAATTTGTAATAATTATTAAAGAAAACATTTTTTCAGCAAGGACGCATAAATAGAATATTACAAAATATTTATTTTGTTTCAAATACAGTAGATGCTGTTCATTGAACTTTATATTCATCAAATAATCCTGAAAAGATGTATCACGGTTTCCAAAAAAATATTAAGCGGCAAAAACTATTTTCATCATTGATAAAAATAAGAACCATTATTAAAGGCGCAGTAAGTGATTTCTGAAATTACCAAAACAAACACGCCCCTACCCAAAACGAACACACCGTTTTCTTTATAGCTCCGCCCCCAAATTCAGAAACACGCTATGCAACACAGGCACCTCCCCCCAATGAGTGTATACGCCCCTTACTGCTGTAAGTGTGTTTTGGTGCTCAGGTCTGATCGACTTTTTTAACAGCTTTTCTCAGAAATTGCTTACTGCACCTTTAATAATTGAGCACCAATAATAATCAAATCAGCATATTAGAATGATTTGACACTGAAGACTGGAGTAATGGCTGTCAAAATTACACCAAACTTTTGTATGTGCAAAAATTTGCTCATGCACACATACATTTCATAAAGTTTTGTGCAAATGTAATTTTAGGCTTATGTAAATTTCATGTATAGTCTTATATTCATCTGAAACTTTTTTCTTTTTTTATGTGTGAAACCCTATGCTGTACAATGCAAAGTCTTGGCTTTCTGAATAAAACTCCAAGACCAAACAGCTCCCAGAATCTATTTTCAGAGGTGTTATTCTAGCCCTAACCTAACCTAACCTCTTTCCAGAAAAAAAAGCACTGTTTGTGAGAACGATGCTTCTGATCTGCGTCCAACCCTGATTCATCAACTTTTACAACCCCAATGGACCGTTACTGCCCCCCATCTGGAGCTGGATCATAGTGAATGCTCTCATGTTCATTCTCTAGTAAGCACTGATGTGGTCGTCTAATTTAAACTGTGGGCCATACATCAGTTTTCTCTCCCTGTTCACTGAGAAAACAGAGAAAATGAAGAGAATGGAAGTTAGAAGTAAGAAAGCGAAAAACAGTAGGAACTTAAAAAACCTGCGTGGCTGAGTGAGCAAGGCACAGGAGTCGGAGGCCTTTAGTCGGAGGTAAACGTTATTGGAGTTCCTGTGCTTTAAAATTCGCTGCTTTCATGCCCACTGCACCTGACAATAGCAATCGGTGCGTGAGAGAAGAGGAGCCCGACACGACTGGTGACCCGAGGCTCAGTTTGAGAGAGTCTGCACCATGGTGCACTGGCAGCTTCAGCAGGCCTCCCGGCTGGCTAATTGACAACAAGAGTCCATGTTGGATGGGGTACGCAGGCGGAGGGTAATCGCTTTCGACGGACATAGCTCTTGTTCGCTGTCTGTCTGTCTATCTTACTGATGCTTATTCTGTATTTCGAGCGGGTCTTGACCCGATAACAACAGAATAGGGTGTTCTTATTCTAGGCCCTTTTTCTTAATCTTATGGCAACACTTTACAATAAGGTCTCATTTGTTAACATTAGTTAATGTACTAACTAACATGAACTAACAATGACCAATACATTTGTTATAGTATTTATTAATGTTAGTTAATAAAATACAGTCATTCATTACTTGTTCATGTTAGTTCACAGTGCATTAACTAATGTTAATAAATGCAACTTTTGATTTTAATAATGTGTTAGTAAATGTTGAAATTAACATTAACTAAGATTAATAAATGCTGTAGAAGTATTGTTCATTCTTAGTTCATATTACCTAAAGTAGTTAATGAAACCTTACTGTAAAATGTTACCCTCTTTATTTTTATTTTCTCAAAAAGCACATGCATAGAACATATGCAAATGAATAGATACGCTCAGAGAGGAATGCTTTAAAAGTCATTTTATTAAGCATATGAAAAGGCTTTAACATTTTGTCTTTCCACTTATATCTATTATCAAATTTGAAAACACTTGATCTGCTTAATATTTTTGTGGAAACCCAACATTTTTTCTGAATTCTTTGATGAATAAAAAGTTCAAAAGAACACCATTTATTTGAAATAGAAATCTTTTGTAACATTATAAATGTCTTTACTGTCACTTTTGATCAATTTAATGTGCCCTTTCTGAAGAAATCTTGCTGAATATTAAAAAAAATAAATAAAAAATCAGACTGACCTCAAAACTTTTGAATGGTAGTATATACTTATTAAAATAAAAACAAATGGTAAAAAGCAATCAGTGATCAATGAAATGACTATGGGTAACTAGCCCCTTAAATCCAATACATAATTAATTAATTTTGTGATTCATGTCCCTAAAATCTTAGTGTATTATATGTATAATTTAACAAATTATTAAGTGCAATTTGATCGATCAAGATGCATGAAGTGGATTTAATCATTTAACAGACACTTTTATCCAAAGCGACATACAAATGAGGAGAAAAATAGAAGCAATCAAATCAACAATATGTAAGTGCTGTGACAAGTCCCAGTTAGTTTTTTTTATAAAAAAATTTAATAAACAGATAGAATAGAATAGAAATATAATAGAACAGTAAGTGTAACAGGTCAATAAATAAATAAAAAATGAACAAATATCATTGCTCCAACTTGATTTAGCCCTTCCTCCATCCCTCCCTCTTCTCTGTTTCCTCATTTCCTGTTCCTGTTCTGTCTGAGTTCATGTCTTTAATATGGAGGGCTGCAGACAGGAGCCTGTGCACTGACCTGCTGTCTACTCTCAGACTATTAAAACCTCTGAGGATGTGCACTGGAGCCTTTTTTCAACCTGTCCCACCCTCTCTCTACCCTCATTCCAGTTTGATCTGCTAAGTGGGCTGGGCACCCCTGCGTCTTGGCAACGATCAGCAACAGCACCTTCGCTCATTACAAATATTGATGATCACTTCAAATGATGAGATGTCAGTGCTTGGAGTGCTTCCTGATCCCCACTTGACAGCCACACGCGAGTCGGCCTAAAAGACTTACTGGCGGTAAGCGTGGAGTTTCCTAGTCAAGCCTGCATCACTGTGAATCCAGATGGTTATCGAGAAAGCCCCTCACTTCAGATAAAAGCTCATCCATTATGAGCAGCCTGACACTGATCCACTTTTTTTTCTTCTTTTAACTGGAGCTGCTTTTGATTAGGGCCTGGATCACATCGTATAGATCAATAGAAGGTGGGTTTTCTTTAAAAGCAGCATACTGTAAACATCTGGACATGTGTGGTCCTGTTTGAGTCTGTCAACCTTCCTGATGTCACTGCATGGAGACATAAAGTCCTATATCCTATAAAGTGTTCTTGAAACAACATACTTTCCTTATGCGCTGTAGAATATAGGAATTATGCAGAGAAGAGCCCATAAATTGAATTTGCCACGCTATTCCCCTGAATAAACAATGGTGAAGTAACTCCGTGCATTCCCCTCATAAAGCAAATCTAATCATCCCCATTATGGATAAATACTAGGCCAAATGAAATGTTTCTGTTTAAGGCAGGCTTTTAGAGGTAAAAAATACATCAACACCAATGTCAACAACACAGAGTGAAGAAAGTGGAACTGGACAGGTCTGCTGCTGATATTGCAGGTTGATTTAGATGAATGGCAGCTTAAACGTAAGATACATTTTGGATTGTGTGGAGCACAACTGTAAAATCATTCATTTATAAGTTTCAAATGTGCTTATAAGTTTGTAACGTTTTAAAGCCAATGTTTCACTAGCCGACTTGAAACAAATCGATTTTAGTCTGGGTTTTGCTGAAACTGCTTCTGTCACTCATTGATTAAGAATGGAAAGGGGTGACAGACAAAATGAATGTCTGTGACATTTCTCTCCAATTCACTGCCACATGAAGTTTGACAGAATAACAGCACTACAGCACAAACGTATATACATGGTCGTTTCCACCTGGTATTAAGACGCGTTTTGGTCAATCGTGGACGAGGCTAAATACAGGTGTAAACAGGGTGTAAAACGTTTTAAGCTTGTCCACTTTCGACGACTTCCAGAGTTAATCGAAAACGCATTTGACTGAATTGTTTTCATAGTGGAAACGTTCATGTGTTCAAACAGCCACTAAAGATGCCTACTCTCCACCAATACTGACTTAATGAGTAAACATTATGGGAAGCGTGCTAGCCAGACGGGATTTAAACTTTGTCGGCTGAAGACCAAAGTTTGTGAAGATGAAAAACATACCACGCACAATATTCTCTCACCATTCCTGATTTCTAACAGACACTCATAGCTTTCAGCGTGGTCTTGCAGCTGTCGAAACGAAAGCTGATGCTCTCTGTATGTTTTTCCATCATCTCTGGGTGCATTTATAAGTAAATTGCGCAAGCTTATTTTGTCCATTAGATCGAAAGATCTGAAAAAAATATATAATAATTCACCTACCCATAGACCCTCCCCTCAAAGAAATCAGGACAGAGACAGATTATAATACAAGGTATAAAAGGGGTATGTGTCTCCCTCGTCCACTTGTGATCCGATCGACCAATATGCATCTTAATGCCAGGTGGAAACAGGGCCTACAATAGACTTAGAAAATTAATGGAGTAAATGCTTGGTTACAATGCATACCAACTCAGCGTTTTTAAGATGTGGCATTGTGAGGAATATTTCTGGATCAGATCAGAGCAGAACAGTGTCACATTAGATTTTCATTGAGAGAAGAGGCTCATTGGTCACTACCAAGGCCGTATCTGACTGCCTTTGATACTTTTTAAACTTGCTAGATGATTTCAGAGGGTCGGCAGGGAGTTTGGCTGCTGGGGCTGTTAACACTCGCCCGCTGAGAGACGCGGCGGCGCTTATAGACTCCCTCTGATTCTCCAATGACTATGTAAATGAAGCGTACGCATGAAAAATCGGCTAGTGGGACGCTGGCTTAAGATGATGTTGATGACAGCTGGAGCTCCTAAGGCTCTCAAACAAAGACACAGAGGTCATGGTGCATGAGGACAGGAACACACCAGCAGAGTGTTTGTTTGTGTTAGTGCCTGAAAAGACACAAGATGAAAACAATAACAGGAGGAGGCTCAAAGCATAGCTGCTGGAGAGATGGGAAGAGAACACATAAAACAGAATGCGCTCCGAGTAAAAGCACACACAATGTATCCTCTGCTTATTTTTTAAAGGGATAGTTCACCCAGGAATGAAAATTTTATCATAATATATATCTTTAAAAACCCACATGACTTTCTAGCGCATCTGACTGTGATGTTGACTAAAGCTGTCAAGATTTTCAGTGATAGCTTCTATTTTCTATTTTATGACTTCACAAGACTTGGAACATCGTGGACAAATCACACGGGCTACTTTTATGGAATATTTATGGTGCTTTTTTGATGCTCAAAAGGATCTGGTCCCCATTTACTTTCATTGTATGGAAGAAAGCAGTGTGAACATTCTTCCAAAATTCAGCTTTTTTGTTCTACGGAAGAAAGAAAGCCATACTTGCAGGTTTGGAATGATATAAGCAATCAATTTCAATTTGTTGGCGAACTATCCCTTTAACTTCATTCAAAGTTCAGTCAAATGTTGCAATTCTCAGTTGAACATGATTTTGAACATGCAAAATTGGTTTTCGAGTGCAATCTGAAGTCCATTTAACATCCACTAACCCACCCAGAGGTTGAACACCACTGATTGGATGTGACACTCTCAAATAAAATTTCCGAAAAGGGCCGTATACAGTTCACTCCAGTGGTTTTTACTGGGAACACACAGCCTTCACGCTTTTCTTACTTCGCAGAACTGGGAGGATAGAGCGAGAGAGAGAGAGAGAAAGAGAGGGGTGGTCACCTTACCATTACAGCTGTGGCTGGGGGCAGGCTGCGTTACAGGCCTATAGAGAACGGCCGTGTACTCTTCTTCCGAATCAGAGTCCCGCGCCGCCTGCGTGGTGGCATTACTTAAGACGGAACTCTGGTTGTCATGGAGATTGGGTGAGGGTGGTTGAGAATGGGAATGCTCAGTGACTGATGGACTGGAGAGAGAGGATGGCATGGGAGAACCTAAAGAAAAGAAAACCACTTTAAACCAAAGGAAAATAAAAATAACAAGCGCAAATGAAAAGAATCAACATAGAGCAGGTACTTTAAAAAAATGCATTACTGTAAATATGAAAAGTAAATGATTTTTTTAAAATAAAGTTTGAGTTGTTTTTCTTTCCTGCAAATCAAAAAAGAAGAGCATGTGTGTGAAGCTGTATCAAATGAATGCATTAATATTAATGCAAGCAGCGTCATCCATTGCAATAAAAAAAAGAAAAAAAAAAAAGAATGATGGTTTGCAGCTAGCATGATTAAGCATTCTGTTTGTGATGTTTCTGCTCCACTAGCTGTGGTCACATGGAAGTTGGAAATGTTCTCCACAGTGCCCACAATTGTCTTTAAGGCCAGAGCATTGGTGAGTTGCATAAAGTTGTGAGGCCGAGGAAAC
>RJVU01071404.1:3583435-3620916 GCA_003731715.1 Anabarilius grahami
CACACACACACACACACACACACACACACACACACACACACTCACACACACACACTCACACACACACATGCACATGCAAATCAATAAACAAAAGACAATTTTCATACTGTTATTTCTAGGGTTGTAACAATATATCGTGTCACAATGTATTGCAATACAAAAATGCAACAATATGTATCGTGGATAGTGACAATATGTATTGTGTATAGTTCAGCCAAAATGAAAATTACTGTGTGAGGAAAAAATTCAATTTTACAGAGTTTTAGTGTCAGTACTACACTATATATAATGTTGAATATAATGTATAGTAATGCAATGGGGGAATATTTGTGGGTCCTGATAATGTCAAATGTCTTATGTTACCAGTAAATGTGGCCTACATTATTTTAAATATATCTAGTCAGTGACAGAGTGCAAGCATATTCGTCTAAAATAATTCTGTATATTCAGCTTCAGAATCATGAATATTTTTATTCTGGTGTCACCATTGTCATGCACACTGTGTTACCAGCACCAAGTTCAAGCCTATTCATTTCCATCCCCAGCATCTTAATCGACAGTTAATTTTTTTGTTAAACTTTTACCATATGTCTTGGAGTATCACAATAATATCGTATTGTGAGTTCAGTATCGTGATATGTATCGAATCGTGACATGAGGGTATCGTTACACCCCTACTATTTGATGATTTCTTAACAGGGTTATTACGGTTAACTAAAACTAAACCCATAGGCAGTTAACTGAAATAAAAAAAAATAAAAAAATAAAATATATATATATATAAATATAATAAGATTAAACTCATTTTATTAAATCTANNNCGTTTAGTTTAAATTAAATTACTAAAAAAAACTACAACTAAAAAAAAAAATAAAAAAATAAAAAAAATGCCATTAGGAGTCATCAGGAGTGTTGGGAACTGACCCTCAAGCTAGGCCAGGAAAAAGCATTCAGTAAACACATGTAAAAAATGTTTTTCAGGAACAAAAGCCCATCATGTTTCTGGGACATTGTCAAAGACGTTTCTGTGTGGAAACACTACACTAATTAAAATGGAACGGGCTGGAGGCTTTCATATTTCACAATGGAGCTGGTACCTGAATGATCACGTGGCTACACAGTCACTGTGCAATGAAGACGTAGCCGGACAGCACATAATAAATTAGCTGTTGCTCCAGATAGCAGTTTTCTTTCCTTTTGTCTTTAATAGAGCGTGCTGTGAGCAATTACCTCTGCGGAGAGGCCTAATCTCTCAGCATTAAGCCAACCAGCACTGCCAGTGCTACCTCCTGGGCAAAATAGCAGGCTGAGGCCTCTCGGAGAGTGTAATCTCACACATGCACATACACATACACAAACACCCAAGCCTTTCATTATCCTCATCCCTTGTGATAACAAAATCAGTCAAGGAGCTCGCCACCAGCCAACACCCGCAGCACACCTGACATACGGCCTGCACTGTTACCGCAGGAGACCGCAGCTAGGGACCAATCAGAGGTGTGAAGACGGTCACTGTGGGACAGCAGGCCGGGAGATGATGCAGCTGAAGTGTCAAGGGGATTCATCAATCACAAATCATTGTGTATGGAGGAACAACTGAGTCCCTGAGCACAGAGCTGTAAAGCAGGAAACAAATTAGGCTCTCAATTTCTGCTAGCTTCCTTCCATCTTGCTCAAATAAAGCATCTCAAGAAGCTGCTTTTGAGCTTGTATAAGTGATATACATTTCAAACACTCACCGCGGTTAGCTTGTGTGCTGTCTACAGTCAAGAATACACATTCATTTACACATCCATAAATACATCAATCTCACCTGACAAACAAACTTTGCACTTTTAATTGGGTGCAATGAATATAGAGTCTCAGAGAGAAGATTTAAGCAGGATTAGTTTGATGAATGGACAGGTGACGGTAATGCCACCTAAACTGGGTCAGTCGGAGGTGTCAGACAGCCTTACAGGAGACCAGAGGCTTATCCGTACAATCAAGCCGCCTCAGGGTCAGGCTCAGCTGGCTGGCACAACTCACTCTGAAGTGTGAGAAATCCTTTCTTTTAAAAACTTTTTACCAGCGCGGCTTTTTAGAAAAAAGTGTGCTGCTGTTGTCTGGTTGGTGGCAATTCTCTGGGAGCAGATGTTCAAATGGCACCAGCTGAGAGCAGAGAGCGGGATAGAAAAAGAGAGTATGGCGGATTGGGCAGCAAACAAAAGGAGACCTGCCTCGCACACCCGGACCAACCACAGGGAGACAAACACATCTGGCCCGAGATGAACAAAGAAGGACGGAAGGCACTAGGACATCAGCAGGACGCTTCTTCCATCTTTACACGCGAGGCTTTCATCCTGCAGATGACGCCAAAAAATATGTACACTACCCCGTGGAGTGCCCGTGGCAAAGACAGAGAGCGAGGGTTGATGCTGGGCGTCAGATGGAGCGACGGGTGTTGCGTGCCCATGCATCTGGCCTGGGTCTCAGTTGCGGTCATTGAGCCCCCAAACATCCAGGCAAGCACACTCCTTTAGATACACATCCGTGGCTTAGAGAGCCACTGTCAGACAACTGCAGTAAACACGCCTCAGATCCTAGATAAAGCTCTCCACAAAAGAGCCCATCTGCGCGGGTGTGGATGTGTATGTCTATATGTGTGTGCGCTTGTTCTTCCTCCTCAAACAATCTCAAAACACAGCTTATCCCGACAACAAACAACATGGCTGTCAAATTGCAGACACTCAAAATAGTTTCTGCACACAAAATTATCATCAACTGGATGAAGCTTATGAAAAAATGTCTAATAAAAATGTAAGGTAATAAAAAAAGAAATATATAAGTTCCATTACAAAAACCTCTAAGTCCATCTGACATGTTTTCTTTTAAATCAGCATTTATTTTTATTTTTTTTACCAGGCTCCTATATTTAGGTTCAGAAATTTCACTTTAATGTCAATATAAAGGTCATTAGTCAGTTACTGAAATGCCTTATTTTCATAAATGTCATTTTATTCAATTCATTGGTATGTAACAAATTTGACTGTGCTGCAAAACCAGCTAAGTCCACCTCTTTGGACAACAAAACATAGTAAAACGTCCGTTTCTGTCAGTTTTACAGCAGCAAAAGAAACACTGTTGTGTTCACTTGCTACTCGCGAAATCCTGTCATTGCCACTGTAATGATGGACAAAACATGAGAAAAACTTGCAGCTCGGCAATTAAAGCCGGCTCATACGCACACTGCCATTTATCTTGAAATCATATGATTCGATTCACGTCTTTTGATTGGTACTTAGAGGCTTTTGCTGACAAAGGCAAGTGGCGTTTAGCATTTTGTACTGAAAGCGAAAGTATTTGATGAAGGTATACATGTGCGGAGAGCATTCGCTCAATATCATTATCTAATTTTTGATGGTGGTGTTTAGCAATTCTCTTTACTGTAGTACAAGAAATAAGCTCCTCTTCCTCACTGTGAAATATAATTTAGAACTATGATCCAGACATGTTCTTAACAGGTTTTGTGAGCTCCATTCATTACTCATATACCCACAGCTTGAGAAAAATGGCAAACAATATGTGGTTGCCATTGTTTCCTGCAAGAGGGGAATAAAAATCAGAATAAATCAATGTCTCGTTCTGCTCTTTGATCCCTGTCACCTAGTAGTATATCAGACATCAGATCCCATACAGGGAATCATTTCCGTTTTGCTCTCCAGATCAACATGTGCATATGTGTTTCCTGTAAAGGCAGAGCTGGATATTTACGATAGCTGTTCCTCATCAGATAAGAGCCTGCATCTCTGCTCGTAAGGATCACCTTTCTCTTCACCTCTGTGTATCTCTTTCTTTCTCTTGCCTGTTCCTTTTTCAGGTGACTCAGGTCTAGTTACAGCTACTGAAAGGGTCTGATTTTCTTCTCTTTCTCTGGCTTTTTAAAGGTCTTCCTCAGTGCTCCCTCTATTTTCTCGAACAACACCAAATTTCCACTGCTGTACCCCCCTTAACCTCTTTTAAAATGTAACATTCTCATTCTGTCCAAATACCATTCGGCCTGTCCTAGCCCTCCATCTTTCTCTATCTAGTTCTTTCCCTCTTCTCTCAGTGTAGTAAACTGAATTTACTTGGCAATCGTTATAACTGAATGGTAATTAAAGGGAATATAAATTCACTGGTATGGTTGTGCTCTTTGTTCCAAGTGCTGGATGGATTCAGTGACCAGTGGACCGGATACCACTCATACCTGCAGGCTGTATTTGGCAACGAAAGGCTCTGGAGCTGCGGTTGGGGTGGGGGAGTTTTAAGGGAGCAGCCCACACACAACAGCCCCTCTGTCTGTCTGGTTTTTCTTGAGCGGGGAGATGCATATGGTGCAGACATGTCAGTCTCAGCAGCCCATTTCCAAATTACCTTCTCTGTGTGTGTGAACATGGGAAGGAGTGTGTGAACATGACTGGCTGCTGAGTGGCAGGGGCTTGTCCTAAAGGCTGGAATGCTTGTCAGATGCTCCACAATCCCTCAAAAGCCTTGCGGTACAAATCTGCTCAAGTGTGTGAGAATCAATATGATGCAGGTTCCTTAGGCTCGGGTTAACATCACATCAGTTACTCCACAGTTAAACCTTACTTTATCCAGGTCAAGAGAGCGCAGCTGAAACAACGCAAATACAACCTGTTCAATAGTCACAGGGCAGCAAAACTCACAGTAGATTAAGAGATTAACATGCAGTGAAAAAAAAACAGGAGAGTAGAGGAAAAAACAAAAAAATTAATCTGTGAAGCCAGTTCTCTAAAGCCGGGTTCACACTGTAATAATTTGGCCATGTTTTGGTCATCTGAGATAAATTATGAAAATCATAAAAGATTCCTCTGATCCTATGTTTAAATCTGTAGACCTTGGATGTTAGTTTGACATGTTCACAGACAGCTGATTAATGAACATTGCGATCAAATTTTACTTCTGACGGTTTGACACACAGTCCTGCAGTGTTTTCTGTTAGTCAACTAGGCAATTACACTTCAACTTCTTGTGAAATCTGCATGGGGAAATCTTTCTCACTCATGCAAAATTCCTGCTCATGTGGATTTCTATTGAAATGACTTCAATAAAATTTGGCCTAAATATTATGCAGGATCGCATATACTCTACGCTTCTAAAAGTGGAAGAAAAATGTTGTTTATAAATAAAAGTGTCTATAAAAATATGTAATTAAAAATGTACTATTTTACCCATTATTCGTGTGCACTGTGCTTTATGCTTATTCTAGTTTAGTGTCATTAGCTTAGCACCATGCTGTTGTCTAATCCTATTGGAATTAATAGTGAGTCAAATTTCCAGTACTCCTGTACTATTAACACACTATTGTCACACTCAAAAGCAAACACTTGAATGAAAAAGCATAAGTATATACACACACACACACACTCACAAAGAACAGCTGAGCATGCATGGCTAAAGGGTTTGTGTGACCTCTGAGCATTGAAAAAGGCAGCCCATCTGATGCCTGTCTCTGTCCACCTGATTGGCTGACCTGAATTCCTTCATCAAAAGCATTGCGGTGATTTTCACAGATAATCTACACCACTGGATGACCAGTGGAATTACTACAGTATGATGCATTTTTATGCCTTTATCTGTGTGTGCTTTGCTTCATTTTAAGGACAGAGAAGAGAGAATTTCCAGATATTGAGGAACTCTGAAAAGCTTCCAACAGGTTTTTTGATGAAATTGAAGGGCTGAAATAGGTTATGTTAGAGGCTATGTGGGAAATATTCCGGTCTTAACCCACCCACTCTCTCTCTCTCTCTCTCTCTCTCTCTCTCTCTCTCTCTCACACACACACACACACATGTTCGTTTTTGTGAATTGTGGGGACATTCCATAGGCGTAATGGTTTTTATACTGTACAAACCATATTTTCTATCCCCCTACACTACCCCTACCCCTAAACCTAACCATCACAGGAAACTGCACACTTTTACTTTCTCACAAAAACTCATTCTGTATGATTTATAAGCCTTTTGAAAAGTGGGGACATGGGGTATGTCCTCATAAGTCACCCTCTCCTTGTAATACCTATGTAATACCCATGTCATTATACACATTTGTGTCCTGATATGTCACAAAAACGCACACACACACACACACACACACACACACACAGGCCTAAAGCACTATTGCGACTGACTATGAAGCTCTACCTGCATTACCAAACTGATTGATTCAAACTCTCCCAACTGCAGTCACACAAATATGATGAAATTCATTCATGCATGCAAATATAAACGGCCTAAGTAAACCTGATGCTCATTAGACCCATTAAAAAAATGTGCTTTTCCCATTGTGAAATAAATCTGGTGTCCTGTCAAGCTGAGTGTGGTTGAAATTTGAGAGTGTGCCCGGGTAAACATAATAAATAAACACTGTCCACAGCTCTGATTTAACACACGCACACTTAAGTTCTTTTCCAAAACCTAGTCAACTGCCTACTTAAGACAGCATCTGAAAACATCTGTTCCAAACCTTAGGCAGCATAATTGTGATTATGATACATCAATTTCATTTTTCAACATCAAGGCAGCACTAAATATATATATACTCTACTTCAACACTGTAGAGTACTGAGCTTAATCCAATAAAAAAGTAGGCCTACTATTTCTCTGCATATTTTCTATAAGCTGTATATATTTTTATGCTTATTAGAGTCTCACACATGTTAGATTAGCAAAATGCAAACAGCCAACTCTTGTGTACCAATACTTCAACTTGGCATCATATACTGCAAATATGTTTTTTATGGAAAAATACTTACAATTTTAATTTCATTTTTAAGTTGCTTGGGAACAAAGAATCTGCCTAATGACAGTAGGCAGCTCAGTACATTTAGTAAGAGCTTCAGGCTTCCATTGCTTAAAATCAGCAGACAAAATAACAGCCACAGTGATGGATAAGACTTATTTTTTTCTGAGCACAGATTGGAATGGCATCACTACTGAGAAGAAACAGTGTAAAAAATACAGATTTGTGTTGATAGGGTGATAGGTCTATTTTCTGCTCTCTAATGGTATGAAGTTGAAAGGCCATAGCTGGGCTGATTCAGAGCACTCTGTAACAACTACTTGACTGACTGGAAATAAAGTGTGGCCTTCATTAGGAGGGTGCAAAGCCCAGTACCCAACTATTGACTAATGAGAGCACCTGAACATCTCACACACACCCTCTGATAGGTCCCTCATTATGGAGGTGCTGGGTGTTAATGCGAGGCAAAACTCTCCTTTGCATGATAACAATGACAGTTTGTACACAGCTCGAGTCCCCACGCCAGAGCCCCTCATACACATTACTGAAAGAGAGAGAGAGAGAGAGACGCCACACTTGCATGGCTGTAGGAGCCATTAGCATCCATCCTCCAGCTCCGCTTCAAAGTCAGACACACACATACACACACCTTTACAGCAAACAGGCTGGCAAGGTAAACAGGACACAATGGGCCTTTAGAAAGCTTAAATAAATGTTAATTAGCCATCAGTTTGAGCAGGATGTGCCATAACAAAGTCCCTGGGCTCACTCTCGGCCAGAGCCAAGGAGATGTTTTTGGGCTGTTTAACGTTACTGGGACACTGTGTGTTCAAGCAACTCAGTAAACAGATGGTGATTAACCGCAAAACTAAAGCCCGCCGCACAACAGAAGACTTAGTCAGCAAGCACAGCGTGAGAAAAAAAAAGTTATGAGGACAAGACACTGAAATAAACCGAAGAGCTATTTGGGGATAGAAAGAAAGAAGGAGAGAGGGAGAGATGGATACACCTCTGATCTGTGTGAATGCTGGCTTAAGCTTGATGCTGGCACAAACTGTTATAGAGATGATTCAACAGAGCAAAAACATAGCTTTACTTGAACTGACTGTTTGATGGACGATAACTGCATGATCACTGCGTGATACGCTCGGGCCGGGTATCGACAACAACCTCACGATATGATATGCACTGCTTATGGCACAATTCAAAACAACGCAATACATCACAATATCATAACTAAATAGTGATTGAAACTGCGGCAAACAGGAGAGAGAGTAAACGTGAGAGAATCTCATAGAAGAAACTCTGATCGCATTGAGAACTGCTGATTTTTATCTGGTTCTTCAATGAACTATAGGAAATTATACGAATCAACATATAAATAATTAAAAATA
The DNA here is from genome assembly GCA_003731715.1 of Anabarilius grahami. NCBI lineage: Eukaryota > Metazoa > Chordata > Actinopteri > Cypriniformes > Xenocyprididae > Anabarilius > Anabarilius grahami. Next base: position 3,591,613 of record RJVU01071404.1, read on the forward strand.
ATATCGATGCAATAATATAGTGAATTAATAATAAATGATTCCTAATAAAGTAATATCAGCACAACCCAAGATAAGTAACATTTGTGCTTTTAAATAATATATTTATTTAATATAAAATATTTCATATAATATTTATGAAGAAGACTAAGCAATTATCATATTTGATTAATTAATTTTAGAATTCTTTTTTTTTTAAACATTTATAATTTATTTAATCATTATTTCAACTCTGTCTCAGATGTTCCTCTTAAATTTCCTTGAGATACATCAAAATAGACAAATAAAACAACTGCTGACATACAGTAATAGTACAGAACATTAAAATTAATGCGATACATGTGTTACAATATAATACATCGCAAATTCGCAATGCATTACAATATCATAGGTCACGGACAACGATAATAGGGTTTGTGCCAACATAATCATAATTGCTACATTGCAATTATTTTTAATTATTAAACAAATAAAAAATCAATTTGCTTCAGATTTGGTAATGGAAGTATTAGATGTATTTGATGATCTTTGATTGCAGGCGTCTCTTGGCAAACCAGAAACACTAGAGAATTGAGTAACACTCTCCATTTGTGATCATACATATTATAAAAGATATTAAAGCCACCTTACTTTGTCATTTTTCTTTTCTATATATTGTTGTATAAGATTGACTGTAAAAAAAACCTAAAAAATATTGTATAGATATGCATTATTACATTTTCACCCTGAAGCTCTGTAACCTACGGTCAAGAAGAGCACAATAACAAACACCCCCACACACACAACCAGACACAGTGAGGGTAAAGTGTAGGATCTTGCTGTTTTTCCATATAATCTTCTGGCTACGGGCTCTGAAGAACCACTCAGCCTGAGGTGGAGGCCGCTAAAATGGCCCCCTTTTCTTTGAGCTTTATCATGTGCACTCATATCAGAAGACTGGAAAAGACGGCTGCTTTTCTATGCATTGCAACCTGTGCCGCCCAAGTGCTTTTAAGGCTAATGAAAAGCCAGCAGCGCTGAGATGCAGTCAGGCAGAAGCTGTGCAAGTACAGCCACACAACAACACCAAACCGTGGCCATTGTCCCTGCGTCACTGGAGTGATGTGGGCTGTTTGACATTGTCTTAGTGTGTCAACTCAGCTGGCCCCTCCTTTTTTTCACCGCCGGCCAATTAGGTCAGTCGCTAAAATGCCAATGCCGGCAGTACTGTCTCATCGCATGTTAGGGATTCATATCATGTCTGTGGGTGTGTGAGCGTGTGTGTGTGTGTGTGATATCGTTCCCACTCAAGTGTATTAACTGTCAGTGTGGCTTGTGAAGTGTGGGATTAAAACAAATAAAGCAAATAAAACAAGCAGTACTTCAATTGGCAAATCATTTAAATGTATTAGCATTTTAATGGAAAGATAAGGATTCCCTCTCTTTCGTTCCATTGTCTCCCTCTTTTCACCCTCTTTGTCGCTCATGTAAGCACTTAACGTTGGTTGTTACCTAAAACCTTTTTTGTTTTGATCAAAAGGGCTTTCAGAAAGGGAGGCGACCCTGATCTCACCAGCTGACCTGCTGTTTGCAAATGCAAACACACTTTAATTACTGCACACATTCATATACTCAGTGCTGAAAACCATCTCCATATAACCCACAGAAGTGCTTATTATAGGGTGGGTTATGTTATGCCCTTGGTTTAAAACAGTGTGTCTTCTTTACAAAGGTGCTGGGTAATAGTTTAACAGCTTGATCGAATTCTTCTACTCCCACCAAAGCTCAGATAAAAGACAGTTTATTCATGGCTCCTCTTTAGGTTGACATTACAAAGCTACTTGTGAACTTAAAGAAAACGGTGGATCTTTATGTATAAACTACTGGAGGTATTTCTGCACATTCATACAGAGGAATAGAAGTCTTAAAGAACTACTTTTTACAGTAATTTCTCTCTACAAAGGACTGTTATAGAAAAAGGAAGATAAGACTTCCAGAGCATCGTTGCTGTGACAATTTAACCAAAGCAATGTGACCCTGAGCATTAAAGAGACAATAATAAACTTCAATAATAAATCAACTTATGAAATGGAGGCGTAGGCTACAGTCCAAAATGTGAAGTTACTGTGATTCTGCACGTTTGAATGTTTTAAGAAAGAGGGATTTTAATTGAAAAAGTTGGGTTTTCTATATCTCTAAGTATAGCGCTTGTGTGTTGGTGCTACATCTTGTTATTGTGTTACACTTTTTATTGTGTGACATTTCCTCTGCATATTGGGAATAATTAATTAAAATGGTAAAATGTGTAAAAGTTGAGAGTATTACACTTAATTGATAGCTGAAAGCATAATAAAATTATCCAAAATACTTTTTAAATGTACAAAAGGTCTCTGAGGGACTGTTAATGGCTTCACTGTTCTAATGCATCCATTTCACTAAGCCAGGTTGTATGGGGAAAAATTGGAAAGAAAATGTAGGCTGAATTGTAAATTGATATTATAAAAAATTCAATGGTTTCCATAATTGTTTGGTCTTTTTGTCTGTGTCTGTGAGGAGTGAGAAGTCAAAGCGTGAAGCCGCTCTCCAACAGGCTCATCTGAGATGCATTCATAGCTCAGTGCTCAGTTTCACTAATTGTGGGATTAAAAATAACCTGATCCAGCAATCCATCTCTCGGCTGGTCCTTTTTTCTAGCTCCTTGTCTTTGTTTCCCACATCCTCTTTTGGAAGAAGAGTAAAAAAGAAGAAAAGGTGACTACATTTCATAAGAATCTTCCCCAGTGTGTATGAGGGCACGTACACATGCATAGACAATCCCGCAGTTGAAATCGAGAGCCCAAAATATTTCATCACCTCAGAAGAGAATGAAAGCCAAGACATCTGGGGATTGTTCCATGAGAGCTCCTCAAACGCTGCCGAGGTGCCACGGCAGACGCCGTCAGGAATGATTCCTTCTCTGTTCCCTTTCCTTCTTTTTCCAGCTTGCAGCAGAGCATTTGTCATTCCATCATCCCTTCATCTGTTCTATCTCTGTTCTGTCATTACCTGTGTCCCGCGGGCTGACTTTTGGCTATTGTTGCCAGACACCAGATTGGACGGAATGCTTGCAATGTCAGCAGAAGTACAACGTGTTTTTTTCTTCATTCAAACTGTGCCTTTCAGTCTGTGGAAGATGATGGTTCATTTGGCAAAAACATTTTTAAAAAAATTTTGGGAAATTCACACTGCTAGTCACAATATTTGAACAAAATTGAACAATATTGTTGTATGAACAATATTTGAATATAGTTCATTCAAAAGGTGTGCTTACACAAGAACTTTCATCACTTTTCACAGACTTTTTAGAGGTGGCATAAATGCAATAATCTAAAAATAATGTAACGGAATGTATCGTATTGTATCGTAACGTAAGTTCTTGACAAAAATAATAACTAGCGGTTCAGCAAATTTGTCACATGAATTCAGTTATTGAATTACTGTTCAGATGTATTCTAAGTTTTTCATAAAAAAAAACACATTTATAGTTATTTACTCAAAATAACAGGCTCAGAAGAGCTGTTTGTTTGTAAATCTGACTACACTGGTCACAGTAGGTTTCGCACTGTAGATTCAGTGGTGTTATGGTGCCGTTAAATAGAAGTGTTAGAGTATTTTAGTATGGTGATTTGTCAGCATCAGTGGAACGTAATGCATGTTTGAAGACTAAGGGAGAGAATTAACAGGACTCAACATGAAAATCATAATAACAAGGTACAGCAACAACCATACTGTATGTAACCACTGCACACAGTTTAAGGGTGGACTGGTCAGCTCTGTATTTGGACTTGCTGTAATTAATGTGGTCTACAGAGTATACACATTTTTTATGCCCCTGCAAGCTATATATAATGAATGCCTCTTCCTTAGAGATAATTTGCTGACTAAAAGAAGATATATTGAAACAAACAACCTTGAGAAGGTGAGATGGTCTCTAGATAAGCCTTTGCTTTGCATTAACGTGCATGTTTTAGTAATAGTAATAGTTTGTGATCTATCTATCTATCTATCTATCTATCTATCAAAAGTTTAAAATAATACCATTCTTTTTAAACAATTGAATTAACTAGATTATCCAAAATATACAGTATACTCAATACATATACACACTTTTTTTCTTTTTGCTGAAAAATATGCAAAATTACATATATACCATTATCATGACATTCAATTACTCATATCGTGATCTTACCACCCCATTTCTAGGGTTGAAATACACTGCTTAATTGCTTGCTTAAAATGAATTCCTAGCAGAATATTTGCCCTTCATGTCCACTGCATGTCCACACATTTGTGATTTCCCCTCATATACACACACCTCTTTTCTCACCAACAACTGCATTTCATGATGCCAGGCTACTTTCAAAACATGAATATCTTCAAGAATAATAACCATTTACGTCATGCTGTTGGAAAGGGAAAAAGCGGCTATACTCACCCCACAAAGGCAAAGGCATTTTGGGGTTGCGTGTGTATTTGAGTGTGAATGTGTAATAGTCTTAGAGTTAGGGTTAGCTGCTCATCATGTGGAAAGGGAGATCTAGTTAAAAGCAGTGTTCAGTCCTATTGAGGGTTTATGATAATATGCAGCGGTTGTCTCTGTAGGGTAGTGTGGGCGAAAACTTTTGGCTACACTTTCTGCCGCACCCTGCGTGGTAAAGTTGCATGCAGCATGTTGTGGACTCGTCAACCCAATGGGGTTTGTGACGTTCATTCTAGAGCCAGCCTGCCAAATGCTCTTATGTTTGTTTTCCTTCATTTTCTGTAATGAATTACGCTGTAATGAATCTATTTTAGAAGGAACATGTGCAGCCATTTAAGCCAGTTCTGTCGCTGATTTAGCCTCAACATTCACTCGGAAAAACAACTTGAAAGACTATCTTTTTAGATTCATGGAATCATGTTTCATTCTCAATTACTGTAATTGAAAATGGTAAGCATTACAGATTGCTCCCTGCTCTTCTAAATCATTATTATTTCTTGCCCAGCATGACAAGAAATGTCATGAAATGACATCATCCTTATTTGTTGGTCTCCCACAGAGCTCAGAAACAAGATAACAGATAACAGACACTTTCTGCATCCTCTCACCTACTTGAATGACATCATTCATTCAACAATAAACTACTAGGTTACTGAAGGCAATCCAGATTATGGACGCATTAACTTGAACAAAAGATACTGTAAAGACATTTATATTGTTGTTTTTTAAAATAAATGTTATTTTAAACATTTTATTCATCAAAAATATGAAGCATAACCATTTTCAACTGTGATAATAATAGAAAAAATAATAATTATAATAAAAATAAATAAATAAAAGAAAAATTGAGCACCAAAAAAATTTCTGAAGGATTATGTGACACTGATGACTGGAGTAATTGAGACTGGAGAATAAAAATATTCAGCTTCGTCTTCACAGGAATAAATGATATTTTCAAATATATTAAAATAGAAAACACTCATTTGAAATCATAATAATATTTTAATAATATTTTTTATGGAGCATAAGTGATTTATCTTACTGACCCCAAACATTTGAATGGTAAAATATCAAAACATTAAAATGTAAACATTTCATATACACATTTGTATATGAACATTATGTAAACATAACATTGTGTGCATTAAAAATGAAGTTAAAAATAGTTCAGCTTTTGAAAACACACCATCTAGCGGTTTATAACGTGTGTTATGTAAAGGCCCCCTACGAAACGTGTCTGATCAGGGTTAGTTGAACCCGACATCGGTCTAATTATACAACACACTGTTAAATGCCGGTGGAATAAATGGACTAGCAGTGATATTGTGGGCATCAGCAGTAAGAACCTTTTATCCTCCTAACAAACAACATTAGCAAACAAAATGGAACGCACCTCAGAATGTGCTGACCAGTTGAGGTGACCACATGGGAGAACATTACCACCCATCTTTTGCTTCCCGTTTAAAATGGAGGCTGCTTTCATCAATGAAGGGAGAAATATTTAAGTGGTCTTTTTCTGGAGCTATCAAAAGACCCTCTTTTTCTGCATTGGACCAGCAGGAGTGCCCAGCTGAATTCAAATGGCAAGAAATAAAAAGAGAGTGAGAAAGAGACTCTGTATGTGTGTGCACGTGTGTACTCACACACATACAGAATGGGCGTCTGAAACTAAAATGGCCAGAGGCAATGACTTTTCTGAAAATCCCATCATTCTGATAACAGTTTTATCATTCTCCATTGTATCAAGTAAATTGCTGCAACATAATTATACGGTGGTCACAACTAAATAACCAGTGTTTAGATGGCTGCATAAACAGCCAATGAGCTGCAATAATTACATAAAATACAACACAACATTAGGCGTTACACTTGGTTCTGTTTTGCAAAATGATATTCTAAATAAAACCACTTTGAGATGGAAAGTGGTACAGTGTCTCTGCAATACAGACTTTACATTTCAAGTATTTTATTTTTGGTGAGGGTCTTGTATTTTTAAAATTCTACTTTAATTAAAAGCAGACTGTAAAGAAATGAAAAAATGAAAGATGATAAAAATACAGAAAATTTATAAAAAAAAACTGCTAATAAAATTCGCTGCAGCTTCAAAGCATTTTTGCCAGCCAACTGAGCTGACTGAGGTGCGAACAAACAATAAATACCCTGCTGCATAAAAAAGGTCAGCACAGCATTATGTTACTACAAATGATGAAAGAGAGAGAGATAGAGAGTGGAAGAAAAAGAGAGCGAGATGGAGAGAGAGAGTTTGATTTATATAGCTGCTGGTAGTGAGGGAGGGACAGCACTAACTACAGTTCCACTGGCGCACTGTCACACATAAACTATCAAAATGACTTTTTCAACCTACAACAAGGACAAACAGGCACAAAGGGAGAGCGAGCGAGGGAGAAAGACCACTTCAATAAAACTAGTGTTACTAAAAATAATCACCATCATTAATAAAAGTTGCATGTTTTTATCCAGAACATGTTAATTCATATTAGCGTTGCATAATCACACCTCTAAAGCCCTATTCGGACGGGATTATTTTTCCCTGAGGAGGTCAGGTAAATTTTTTTTAAAGGTGCATTTTGTGATTTTAATCCCATCTGAATAAAACTTGTCAGTGTTTTTCTCAGACAAAACCTTGGTGGAGAAATTCATAGAAAATTACCTACTGTTTTTCAGCTAAATCAGGCATCCTCTGAGAAATCAATTCCCACACAAAAAAAGAATGTCTGTGATTGTGGTACATTATTTTTGTCACAACACTTCACTTATTTTTATCCTTTGTTGAATACTCTAACTAAAGCTACGTTTCCTGTCTTGCTGCCTGATGCAACACCATTATGGATTTAGACCTTAAAAATATACAACAAAATAAGTCTTGGCATCCCATCCAAAATAAAAATAGAATAAAATAATAAGAATAAGAATACCCTGAACACAAATTTCAAAGAATAGTAACCAACAGAGTCAGGCATGATTTTGCTTCTTTATTATCTTATTCGTCTGTATTATCTTTATTCTTTCCTTTAATTATATACATAATATTATAATAATATACTTAATCACATATACTACCGTTCAAAAATTTGGGGTCGATAAGATTATTTATTTATTTTTAAAAACTTTTATTCTCACCAAGGCTGCATTTTTTTGATCAAAATAGCAAAAACAGTAATATTATGAAATATTATTACAATATAACAGCATTCTATTTTAATATATTTTAAAAATGTAATTTATTTCTGTGATGGAAAAGTTGAATTTTCAGCAGCCATTACTCCAGTCGCAGTGTCACATGATCTTTCAAACATCAGTCGAATATGCTGATTTGCTGCTCAAGAAACATTTCTTATTATAAATGTTGAAAACAGTTGTGCTTATTAATTTTTGTGGAAACTGGATTTTTTTTTTTTGGTCTACCTATGTAAAGGTCTTTAGGCTACAGTCAATTTGATTAATACATCCCTGCTGAATAAAAGTGTTAATTTCTTTAAAAAAAAAAAAATAATAATAATAATGTTTCATGATGCATGCAACCAGATCACGCCCACAACCAGCCACTTCCTTTCCTTTCCTATCCTATCCAAACCATTACATGAAATAAAAGTCTGTATTAATATATTCCCATTCAAACAGTGTTTATGACACAACACACGATCAGAGTTTGTTCATGACCTTTGTTTCAGTTTCTATAATGTTCCGTGAGCTCCGTGCTGACATCTCACATGGATGTCGGAGTGGAAAGAGATTGTAGGGGACAGAGAGAACGTTCCCGCCCATCTACGATTGGCTACATACTACAGGGTCTCTCGCCTGTGTGCACACCTCAACCCCCTGTGGCGAATTTGGATTTGCTGACACAAGGGGGGCAAAGGACATTCCCCTCTCTCTTAAACCCTCTTCAGAAGTGCCCTAGATAGCATCAGCATGATGTTCTAGGTCACATCTATCAGCCCAGCCCGTTCTCCATGCGTTCCATTGACAGTAATGCTCATTTAATCACCTTAATGAGAGTGTGGAACGGCGAGAACAATGATGTGTGGCCGCAGTCGTTTAACTGTAACTCGGATGCTTATGAAATGCTGTCTCTCCTCTTCCGTGTCAGTGTAATCTCATTTGGAATCTGTTTTACTGCCTTCAGCAGGCACATTCAAAAACCTCTGAACACACTCGCTAGTCTCGCTCCGCGGCGGCTCTGCTTCATTATACATGACTCTGCTACTCGGTGGATGAGCCATTGAATAGTTCCTTTCTTTTTTTTCTTTTTTTTTCACTCTGCAGCACTAGATATAGTGGCATGTGTTAAAAGAGTTGAAGAGACAGGAGACAGAGAAAGGACATTGAGGCTAAAGTGGACATACTATAATCTGGTTAGGCCGAGTCACCTGCTGAAACCAACGGAGGTGTCGAATTGCTGACAAAGAGATTTTCCTCCCGCCGTCTCCCTGGTAATAAACCAATTTGTTGTACTCCACATTAGAGTGCCAACCGCCACGGTGGGGCACCAACAGAGCCCATATTTGCACATAAATGACAGGTCCTATAGAAAATAGCATATAGAATCAATCTTAACAAAAAAAAAAAAAAAGGTATTGCTGCTGATACTGTACACTAAAAATACACACATGCAGTTCTGTGCGCTGACAGTAAATATAAACCGACAGAGATAAACTACAACAGATAACCCCCACAGAGATGAACAAACCCACCTTTGTTTCCCAACAGGGGAGAAATCAATAAGAAAAAATGACATACGCAGCCATTCTTACTCTCTTTTGCTATGTGAAGGTTAAAAAGTTTGAAATGGCAAGCGTAAATCCCTGTTTTGTCACTGCAGCAGTCAAGCTTGTTTGTTACTGACAATTGGATTTATATAGTGAGTCCCATGCACCTACAGCAGCATTTGTGTGTGAGTGTGTGTGTGTGTGTGTGAATGCATACAAGCATTTGTTGCAAATGGCTGTGTCTCCGGACCCTGACCTCTCTGACCCCTCATTCAGCGCTGACGAATCGCCTTTCTCGTTCTCCCTCAGCAGCCATTACCGGCAGCCTAGAAGCCTCTCTTCCTCACTAAGCTGATCACTCTGTCATAGTCCAGCACCCAGCACACCGGAGTCTCACACACACTCACACACACACCAGCAGTCCATTGCGAACAGCGTAAGGAAAACTAAAATAGAAAATTCCTCTGTTTTTCAGTGCTTCTGCCTCTGTAAAAACAATAAGTAAAACAGAATTTTTTATAGAATTGTACTAGTCTATTAACACTGCTACTTAATACAAATGATGATAATAATTAAAATAAATATAAATAATATTAATTGCCATTAACTTAAATTGTGATAGTATTTTTATTAAATGGTGAGCAAGAGATGATCTGCATTGCACCAAAATGTATCTTTATATAATTTGTTTATTTCTTTAACCTTTATTTAACTATTTAACTGTTTTTACAATTAATTTCATTGCTATTTTACAGAAGTTCAAACTGAATATACAGATTTTTTAAATGTGTGAATTTACATACCCTGTGCACTTCTGTGTGTGTATGGCTCTCTCTGTGTGTGTGTGTGTGTGTGTGTGTGTGTGTTACCCACAAAACTTTTTTTTTACTCAGTATCTAAACCAGCAACAACCAGTAACATCTACAAAACATCAAATACAGTCGCCATGATTTAATTAGGACAACAATAAAATCAAAAGAAAAAGGCTTAGAAGATGAATAAGATCACCTCTGATATTCCTCTGAATACTTGTGAAAATCTACAGAACATGTTTGATTATAAATTTAGCACAGTAAGACATTGAGCCATAAGGAAAAATATATTATTCAAAGCCATATTATTACCCTAGGAATATTGCATAACTTATTATATAACAGAAACATAACATAAACAAACAGAAAAATATTAAATAATTTTTTTATTTATTTAAGAAGCATACTAAATACTGGCTGTTACAGTTGTTAAATAAATATAAATTTAACTGTAAAAATTTTTTTTGTACAGATCAGGTCCTTTTTAAATAAATCAGATGGTATTTTTAATTAAAATAAAATAATCATATTAAACACTGAAATTATAAATAAAATCGCTACCTCTACAGCTCAGAGAACTCATTTGAGCAAAGAACTAAAGAACATTTGAGGACATTGCCTCCTGTAGTCGCTATGAATTTGTCAGTGAACGCGCTTACTTTTGGATTTCAGTAAATAATAAATATGGAGGTGAAGATTGCCACATTAATAATTCCAAAACTTCCACAAACCAAATTCAGCTTGTTTGTTAGTGTTTGTGTGTGTGTGTGTGTGTAGGTTTGGTATGTGTTATTAGAGTGGTTGGCTGTGATAAAACAAGAGTTGTGATGAGAAAATAAAACAGATCAATAGTGTCTGGGATGTTATCTGGGTTTACAGTGGTTAGAGCCTCAGCCTTTCTGCTGTCCAGCCGTGGACCTGACTGCTTCTAGATGTTTCTCCTTCGAGACAGCAGAACGGAGATCTAACCCATCTGGAAGCCCATCGAGATAAGACTAGCTTTTTCCACACACACCTCATCCCTCATCAGCTTCGCTACCTCTATTCTTATTGCTCTTCATTTATCTTAATCTATACATCTCGGTCACTCTCTTTGTAAATGATGCTGTGTATCTTTCTCTGTGGCAAAGTATCTGGAAATCTTTTATTCCATCGTGCTCTCAATACTTTATTTTATATTTTTTAAATCAACCTCTATTGTTCCTCAAAGGTGCAAAATAAGCACAAAGAAAATGATAAGAAAATCAAACTGACAGCTCTAAGAGATATTAGGAGACAAAAGAAAAAAAGAAGGAAACAGAATGGGTTGCTTTACTAACGAGAGGAGCTGGTGCGAAAAATGTCAATCACTCCCTCTCTCTTTTTTATACATCCCACATGTTGCAATTCATTTCAGTTTCATTCATATTTTTTTCCCCCATTTTTAATGAGAGAAGCATATTTCTGAAAAAATCATAAAGAAGGCCGATGGCCGATGGCAGACGGAAGGTGGAGACGCCTGGTCCGTGAACCGCAACATTTTCTCTCACTTTTTCGCTTTTCCATTTAAAGCGCCACATGCGCAGCCTCAACCCAAACCAATTTTTCTCTGCATGAATTAAATATGAGGCTTGGTAATGTTTAAAGGAGCAACCGAGAGACACGAGCCCACTCAAACCGGCTCCCAATGACCCGATCCGCTCCCCACCTAGGGCGTCCAAAAACACCCTTCATCATCATCACGTAATAAAANCAAAAGAAAAAAAGAAGGAAACAGAATGGGGTGCTTTACTAACGAGAGGAGCTGGTGCGAAAAATGTCAATCACTCCCTCTCTCTTTTTTATACATCCCACATGATGCAATTCATTTCAGTTTCATTCATATTTTTTCCCCCCATTTTTAATGAGAGAAGCATATTTCTGAAGAAATCATAAAGAAGGCCAATGGCCGATGGCAGACGGAAGGCGGAGACGCCTGGTCCGTGAACCGCAACATTTTCTCTCACTTTTTCGCTTTTCCATTTAAAGCGCCACATGCGCAGCCTCAACCCAAACCAATTTTTCTCTGCATGAATTAAATATGAGGCTTGGTAATGTTTAAAGGAGCAACCGAGAGACACGAGCCCACTCAAACCGGCTCCCAATGACCCGATCCGCTCCCCACCTAGGGCGTCCAAAAACACCCTTCATCATCATCACGTAATAAAAAATAATAAAACAAAAAAATATATGGATAAGAAAATGTGACCTGGCTCGTTTTACAGCACAGTAAATCAGCCTATATTACTGGCTGGTATCAAAGGTAATTGAAACTTTTATTCTTTGAGTAATAGCACCATCTCCAGTAATGCACTCCATCAGCAAGATTACTGCACACACTGAACATATATCACACAAGGCAAAAAAAAAGGAGCTCTGGTTGCTAGGAGATCTCGCCCCATTTGTAAGAGACAGAGAGAGAAATAGGGAGACACGGGAGTATGAAGTGAGGGTGGGGGTACAGAACGAGAAGATGGCTTTTTCCTTTTCTTTTGTTATGTTTCTCCCTTGAAAAAAAAAAATCAAACCATTCCCTTCCTTTTGCTGCAAAATCAGTTTTTTGTTTGGAATCAGAGGAGACGAGCGTGATCATAAATCAAATGTGAGCCTGATACAGGGTTTAAAGTGGAACCATACACTAACGCCTTCTGCAAAAGGGACATTAAACACCTCCGCACATGGCCCCCGACTCAACAGCCAATCTGACAGCTTATTCCTCATGGCGCTGGGGTCAGAGGCTCTCCGTTGCATTTGATACACACAGTGGGCCAGTTTTTCCTCTTTATTCCTCTTTTACGTGTGAAGCTCCACAACTCAAAATCAACTTGACGTTCCTAAAAGTGCAGGAGAACTTAAGCGACAGCAGATGAAGGTGCAAGGAAACACGCATTTGCAGCTCACTTCCAAATACAATGGAAAAACAAACAAGCAGACAAAAAAAGTGGCGACACTCTCAAGAGTCTCAACTAAATGACTATCCTGCACATATCCGCACATCGATCAAAAGCTTTTCTGACCAAAACCTGTAATTACACTTTTCAGAAGGGTGCGGATATCGGATCTATCACCATCAATCAAGCGGGCCTGGCGAGCGGACAGCGCGAGCGGTTCAATTGAAAAGGTAGCAGAGCGTGCGAGAAATTCCACGCTGAAGCTGTTTCCAATTAGCTGCACTGTAAATGTCTATTGTAGAGCGGCGGCACGCAGCAGTCACACAAGCCACCGCTCTCTGTCTGTAGCCCTCAAAGCTAATCAAAAATTTACTGAGAGGGAAAATAAGAGGAAAAAAGCATGTAAACCTATCGGCTAATTTAGAGTGTTTTCAGAAGCATTGCGATCAAGGCAGCTCACAGAGGAAGTAGTGATTTTCAGAAATGCCGCACTGCCTTGTAGCATCCTATGTGAGACAATCAATTTTGAGCGCAAATAGCTAATTATTTTTAATCAATTAAAAATCATCATAATAATAAAAGCAGTGATTACAGCTTTGGAGTTTGTGTCTTAGTATTTCTGTATAATTCAAACTCAAACAATTCAAATTACAGAACTAAAATAGATACATTAGACTCATCAGCCACTAAAATATCTCGCAAACACGCACACAAACACATGTCTAGACCATGAAGATAAAGACAATGGATGAAAAAAGAAATCAGACAAGAGTGTGAGAGAAGCAGTGTGCGCAACAAGAATCGGACAGCAGAACAGTACAATCTCGGGGGGAGAAGGGGGTGGTGTTCAGATGTTACCTTGGTCAGGGCTCCTCCAGCGATGACCTGAAGGGTTAAAATGAACCCCCCACTCCAGGGCTGTAGAGGGTCATCAAGACTCAGCACAGAATACTTAACGTCCTCTTCCCATTCCACACGCACACACGCATGCATGCACACAGCCGTTCACACACACACACACGCACGGCAGCCAGACCTGCACGCGGCACATACAAGATCGGTGTTCCGATGTTCCCACTGAAGAGTGAAAACTCAAGGTGGAAAAAAAAAAACTGAAAAAAGAAAGATGAAAAACGCAGGATGACAATTGACTAAACGGACACGATTGGTCACAGAGAGGTTAAAGAAGCATCATGCGGTCTGATTATCTCTCTGTTTCTAACACTCTGCGCTGTTGCTGCTTTCTCTGTCTCTCTCTCTCTCTCACTCTCTCTCTCGCGGAGGCTGTGCTGATCGCAGAGGCTTGCTGATGCACTGGGAAGTTTGCAGTCCTCGATGGAGCCCCCGTCACGCATGGCTGGTCCCGGCACACGCTATTGGCTGAGCCTGTGTCAATCCGATACTCAGGGGGTGGAGACAGCAGTAGAGATGGGAGGGAATAGGAGGGGTTTCGGAGCTGCATTAACCATTTGGAAGCCAAAAGAACTGTTCTTTCTCCAGTCACCCCCCTGGATGTGTGCACGCACACACACACCTTCAACACAAACACAGACTCCCTGGGTCTGCAGCTGTTACTGCTGCTGTTGAGGGGGAACAAGAAAGCCCACCTTGACACAGTTCTTTCCTTCTAAAGTTTCAGTCCTGCTATTCTTTTATAAACTCTCTCCTTTTCCTCAAACACACATCTGCATAGAATCAATTCAGAGTAACAACCACAAAAACGTCGATCCGGTATTTTTCCCCACACAAAAGATGCTTTACAATTAACTAAAAAGCCTCACTGTGTTGAAAGCCCAGTAACTAATTGTAATTATTACAGCCACAATTGTCACTGATTACACTTTCCTGACTCAAATCGAACAAATCATGCAAAACAAGAAGAGAAAACTGAAGAACACTTCCAGAGTCCAGCTGCCCATAATGAAAAGCACAAGTGAAAGTTTGAGGGCTATTTTGTTTGATTTAGGAGCATGGCTGTGAGCAGGTCCGGTGTGAACAGAAAGTATTTGTGCATAAATGCATGACTTTATGATCACCCCCTACGGGCATGTTTCAGGAGAGGCCATTAGCTTTTCTACTCCACTGAGAGAGACCGAGTCCACCTACATTTCTATGCAGTATAACTATTTTTTAGCTTTCTGACAAGTATTTTGCCCCGGCCATTACTAAATAATAAAGTTTTTTCTGGACGTCTGTGTCTCGGGGTTCTGTTGGCTCTACTCGACGTGAGAATGTGGGATATTGATGTGGCAATCTTTAACTTTCTAATTATTATTTGCTAAAAACCAAGTGCCAGTTTAAAAAGAGCGATAAGGTCCATTATTAAATATATTCTCTCAGGCACTTTATATGATCAAATTGATTATCAATGTTCTATGTGTATAAATGTGCAGACTGAAAGAACCAAATGTACTTGTTTTACAAAAAGTTAATTTAACTAAGTTCAGGAGGAACACATTCAGACAATTCAACCAACCTCTTTGCTACAGATTTCCAGCACCCGTTCGCCACCCCAACTCCTCACTCTCGGCTGGTTCCTCGGGATATCGGGGGAGTACTCTGGGTTTGGGCCAAATTCTGAGCTTGAAGCCCTCCCCTCGGACAGCATGCCAAATATCCATACACTTTACCCTATTTGATTATATGTACGGCTGAACTCGTGAAACATTCTTGTATATAGGCTATCTGCGTGAGTGTGTGTGTACTGGTTTACTCATACACTAGTTTTCAAAAGTTTAGGGTCAGTAAGATTTTGAGATTTAATGTTTTTGAAAGAAGTCTCTCATGGTGACCAAGGTTGCATTTATATTTGATCAAAAATGCAGCAAAAAAAAAAAAAGGTAATATTGTGAAATATTATTACAGTTTCAAGTAACTGTTTTGTATTTCAATATATTTTAAAATGTAATTTATGACTGTGATGGCAAAGCTAAATTTTCAGCAGCCATTACTCCAGTCGTCAGTGTCCCACAATCTTTCAGAAATCATTATAATATTCTGTTTTGATGCTCAACATTATTATCAATGTTGAAAACAGTTGTCCTGCTTTTATGGAAACCAGAATATATATATTTTTTAGAATTCTTTGATGATATAAAGTTAAAATTACAGCAATTATTCAAAACAGAAATGTTTTGTAACATTGTAAATGCCTTTGCACTTTTGATAAATTGAATGCATACTTAAAAGGGGTTGGGGGGAAATCATACTGACCCCAAACTTTTGAACGGTAGTGACTGGATTGTAAAAGATTCCTAAATACAATTGCAAAAATGCTATTTTATTTTTAGAAGTATGGTTAGTCTTTGTCATTATAATTAGCTTTAAATAATAAACACTAAATATGTGTGTTTCTGTTAGGTTGTCTATTTACACAGACATACGTTAGATGATCCTACAGCAGATTATACTTCATCTTTACATCTGAAGGATCTATAACATAACATCTTGAAGATGCATGCATATACACACAGCAGTAGCTGAAAGATGTATAGCCAAACAACCATTAATATACGACAGCTCACTGTAAACAAATCTGCATTTGGTTAAACTGTTAATATTCCACTCAAAAGGGCTTTTCTGCAAGGAAAGGGTTATGAAGAGGGCGATCAATGTCTATTTAAAAAAAAAAAAGGACTCATTAAAGCCGTGCACGTGGAGAGCTCGGAGCGGCCACGACACATCACAGAAAGCGTGACTCAACAATTGCTCTCTTTAATGATCGCTGTAATCTAATTCTAAATGCTCTCATCGCTCTGCATGCACACGTGTATAGGTTTTGACAGCAGACGTGATATATGCTGTGCTTTTTTAAATTATGTTTTTTTCGTACCTCTCTGCTCCACTTGCTTTTGCATTACAATGCAGATTACACTTGTTTGTGGTGTGAGAAAGAGAGAAAAAATTTTTCTATTGTTTGTCGTGTTCAAAGCTCTACGTATAAACTTGCTCGGCCGTACGAGAGCATACGTGCGGTTTCTGCTTACCATAAATGCCTTCACACGGACGCCGCTGTTGAATTCAAGCACACCCTGCTAAGCTTGACTTTAGCACTGTGCAGAGTTTATGTACGCGCTGGTTTGTGGAGCTCGCCGGCGGATCATTAAGTTGCAAATTAAGCATAGTTGCATAGAGCGGACGAGTATATCCATCAGTCAGTGAAGTGTGAGGGCCTGCCACCATGGAGAAACAGATCCTACCATCCGCTAATCCGCCCTGGGTGCCTTCTCCTCTCTTGTGTCCCCAGGTACTGCACTTAACATTCAATTTTTATTCCTATTTGCTTGCTTATTTGCCCGTCTTCCTGCTATGCCAGTTGTTTACCATCTCCGAGAAGGTTGTGTAATGAGGTAAACAGTCCACTCTACGGTGACAGTGTTTCGTAGCTGCGGAGGGGAGAGATTGACACGGCCGATGAGGAGAACTGGAGAATGACTGACAGCTGATGGGGATTCGTCGAGGGACGACGACAGGTGGGTATGCTAATGCGGGTCACGCATATACAGCGGGACCTTCCTCCATTACATTCTCTTTCTTTTTCACTCTCTCTGCCTCATTCTCACATTCCCACTGATGCCCCCACAGAGCAGGCCATGAAAAAAACAAGGCTGTTTCCTCACACCGTGCCAGTCCCAGAAGCCCCCGGTGAATACAGCACCCCGCCAGCGCTCTTAAGCCACAGCGCAAACAAGCCACATGCACGCATGCTGTTTGAACTTTCTCCTACAGTTGCAACTCATCTCTCTGTATCTTCTGGGTCTCGCTGTCTCTTTTTTTGGCTTTCTTTCCTTTATACACACAGATATTATACTTGACATTTATTTATGGCCTGGCAGAATTGTTGCTCAAATTCCCCAGCTCCTTTGGCCCTGGTTGTGCCCCCCTGACAAGGGAACTACAGCATGCTCTATTTGGACAAACAAACATCAAAAATACAATCTGCAAAAAGCAAGTCTATGCTGTGTGTGACTTTGATAGGTATTGGTGGTCAAAACCCCACAGCCATCCCCTAAGGACAGTGGTCTACGTGGGGTGCGAGTTCAATAAGAGGTCAGCATCAATCAGAGGACATGTCACTTCGCCTCCAGACCCGACTCTATGCTGACAGGCCTGAAAGCCAAATGTAAGACAGGGCGTGACCTTGGAGGTCATGAGGGGTCAAGTGACTTTGGGCTTGAGGAGGGCTGTGGCAAAGAGATTACTGGCGAAATGCTGAGTTTTCCGATACTAATTCATTTTTCATAAACCAATAATAGGAAGCCGGCTTTTAGTGCCTGAGAAAGGTTCGATATATGTCGCATGCATACACACTCATGCTGTGATGTACGATTTATCTAGAGGGCAGATAGAATTTTAGTTTTAATTCCCTCCAAGGGCAGGCTAGTTTAGTGCCATAGATTAATATGCCGCTAGTGGGAGAGTCACAGATGGCTCAGCAACACAACAGCCAAGCAGCAGCTGCTTGTGCCATGGCTGCTGTGGCATCAGTGCGTGGTCTTCACAGAGGCCTGGCCAAAAGCACAATCCCTGCCTTTAGACAACAATGCAAAATCTGCTTCATATCAATCTAGAAGTAAATGAGTGGTGAAAAACAATTTAGTTTAGATTGTTAAAATAATCTGGGCGCAAAAAAGGGTCGTAAAATACTTACATACACCCACACCTGCACAGATTAAATTAGAGCCTTCTGTAATGTGGTGTGACGGTCTATTAGTGCAATGTTTCACCGGTATATACAGATATCGTTACTGCCAAACCTGTAGATGAATCAGATGACATGTAACAAGGCATAATGGGCTATTGATTTTCTCACCACTCAGAGGACATTGTCGAAAATTTAATGGACTTTGGATTCTTAATATGCCTTAATATTAATAAAAATTATCTTTATTTCATGTTAAGTCCTTGAACTGGCCACGGTGCTTTACTCAGCAGAACAGTAGTTGAATTTAACTGAACTGTATTTAAAAGGGTTGCACAATGATGCAGAGAAATGAATGTTGTGAATAGTTACTATTAGACTTGTACAGCAGGCCTTTGTTTGCCGAGTCTCAATACAGCACAAGCCCTGACCCATTCACTCAAAGTGTGCCGTCAATAGCCATAACCATGTTTAGAAATGGGACACGGCGTCAGGACTCATTAGAAATGCACGATAGTGTCTCGTAAAGTGATGCTGATGGAGATGGCAAACATGTCTCAGTATCTCTGCGTAATTAGATGCAAATTAGCACCAATTTCAGACAACTCTATTCAAACATCAAACAAGACACCGTAGTTAATTATAACTAAGACAGGAGGTAATTTAGGCCCGTGCCCTTGCGCAGGTGTGAACAGACTTGCTAAAGGAGGAAAGAGAAGTGAGATAGAGGTGCGAGAAGAGTGAATGCCCGTTTAAAGTGGCTGTTGATTCACTCCTACCTGTTTCCAGCTCTGATGTGCTAATTCTCAACAGAAGGTGCTTGCAAAAACTACCTGTGCCAATTATTGCACATTTCTTCATTAGTGAGTGAGGGCATTAAAACTGATGGAAAGCTAGCTTAAATTTAGAGAGCTTAATTCAATTCTTTTCCAGCCGTATCTTTGAGCCCCACAGCACTAATGGGTACACACTAAGATTAACATCACGGCGCAAGCTAGCCTTTTAAAGCACTACTTCACAAAACTTTAAAGAAGAACTTCTTAAGAAGTGCAATTACATGCAATTATCAAAACCGCTGTTGCAGAGGGTTGGCTATTTACGCTCAAAAAATTGCGACTGAAATTGCTTACATGTCACTGATACGTACGATTGATATTAGTTTACATGAATAAAGACTTCTCAGCCCCTTAGCGCGTACCAAATGACACCAATGCCGAACTACAGCTGAGTTGTCCTTTTAATATCCCCCACAATTCTCGAATAATGACTGCGCACAGACAGATACACATATGGAAGCGCGGTCCAAATCCTGTCTCCAGAGACAAAATCAACAAAACAAAATAATATAAAAATCGAACGACAGAGCTCACATTTTCCTGTCCATTTAGTATAACAGGGGGCGAAGCAGCAGAGCCTCATTTCCACTGCTGCTTCGCCTGTCCAGAACGGATGAAAATTTCTGATGAAGCAAATGCATATGCAGGGAAGGCTTACGTGCTACGAGTCAACAGGCGTCTCCCTCAGAGAGTCTCTTTTCTCTCACTGAGCATTGATCATGTGCTACATTTGCCTCCTGCTCACAGAATGAAAGGAAAAAATGAGGGTGTATTTACAGGGGCTTGTAATGATATCATATATCAGACTGACCCACTGGTGTAATGATTTTGCAAAAATACCTCACTTAGAGAAAAGCAGAGGACACTGCATGCTGCGATAGACTGTCGCTGAGCAGCCCCTTCTAAGGCATGTTGTTTGGGAGCAGGGGAGGAATACGAAAATAGGGATTTATGCTATATGTCGTATGATGCAATAAACATCTAAAAATCTCTTTGATATGGCAGATGGAGCTCAATGCCAGGGATTTTCCTCTACAGAAATCAGGAGACTTCCCATGGTGCCACTGCTCGTTTCCTGTGATGGTGGGAGTACAAGATGTCGTGATTTTAGCTTATTATTAGGACTACCAATCGATTGCAATATTTAGTTGATATGAGGATTAATTGATGCGCATTGATCACAATTATATATCAATAATTATGAGAAGAGCACATAAATCATTTCAAAGATGTTGCATTATTATATTAAGGCAGACAAGTAAATCAACATGAAAAGTGCTTCAGAAAAAAATATACGTATTGGTAACATTACAATAAGTTTGTTAACATGAACTAACAATGAAAAATATTTCTACAGCAAGGTTAATGTTAATTTCTACATTTACTAATACATTTTTAAAATCAAGTATTGTATTTAATGCACTGTGAAATAACATGAACAAACAATGAAAAATGTTATTATTAACTAACATTAACAAAGATTAATAAATGCTGTAAAATATGTTGATCAGTTTATGTTATCTAAAGCATTATCTAATGTTAACAAATGGGATCTTATTGTAAAGTGTTACCAATATATTTTTATAATACTACTAATATCACAGTATTTATGGGATATCTTTGGCAGTCATCTCACATCTTGCTGTGTTTAAAAGTAGTTATACTCAGAGAAAACACATTTTGAGACCTTTATACATTCTGTTCCACATGGTTATGCTGCGTCTGTCTGTTTTATGAACGCCAGAATTTGTTCTGTGTGAATGGCTCCACAAAAAAACTTCTGTACGGGTCAGAAGACGGCATGGTGTTTTGTTTTGTTTTTCTTTTAAAAACACATTACTTATCTTATAATTAACCAGATTAAATTACCACATTAAATTAACAGCCCTACTTATGAGTTATGATGAGCACTGTCCATTAAACAAACGGCAGTCAGCAGAAAGTTTCATTGTCTCTCTCTGTAATGCAAGATGCGATACTACGAGAACTGAACATCAGTTCAGGCTTCCACGGAGACGTGAGCAGAAAAAGAGAGTATCTATTGTCACTAGTGCTCGCTTTTTCTCATAGAACTAGAATATTAATATGCCACCCTCTCCAGGAGACGTGCTCTCTCATACACCCACACTATGGAACATTTTTTCCTCTTCTTTTCTCCCTCCTCAACCATCCCTCCATATCTCAATGTACGTGCACCCCATGCAGCTCAACACAAGCTGGATTATAGGGTGGGAGGTGTAGGCATGGGGCAGACACAGCTGCTGCTGTCCCTTACGAGAAGAGACTCCCTGGGGTGACCCTTGTGAAAGAGGGAGGCCGGCTCAGCTAAGCCACTTCATTCAGCGGCCCAATGGCTCCCTGCCGGGCTCAGGCCAGGGGCTACACCAAGTGAAAGAGCAGCAAAGGCTAGGGCAAGGATAGAAATGCATAGAAAGAGTAAAACGAGACTGAGAAAAAAAAAGCAAGACTGGGATTTGGAAAGGGGGTTATTGGTGGTGGTCATATTTTATTTATTCTTTTTTTTGCTGTTGTGCGAGTCATGCAGATCACAGATAATTGTTGCGCTGTCAGAAAGATTTCCAGCACGGCGGTACGCCGATCTAACCCACAGAAGGGCTAAATAACAACAATCACCATGATCATAAAGAGCAGGGCCCACGCTGGAGAACTCTATTCACGCTAATCAGGCGTCCCACTGTTTTAGTGCGTCGGGCACAGCACAAAGACATGCTAGCAGGACGCCTGGCCCGCCATCACCACTGCAACCTGGCTAAATGGAGCAGGTGATTTCCCAGCCTCCCCCCGGGCCCGGCCAATCATACTCACAGGCAGGTGGAAGGGAGGGCGTATCAAGGTACACTGCGAGGGCAATGCTAAATAGTCCATGTGGTGGAAGCAGAGTGCAATGAAACCGCCACTACACCTACACACACACTGTGAGTTTCATCCATGCTGCAGGTAATAGCAGGTTTGCGAGACAAATGAGGCTGCAGATAAGAAGGTCCAAGCAGATGGAAAAGGAAAGGGTGGGGTCAGAGCCAAGAATATGAACCCATATGTCTGACACTGGCTTAATAAGCAGGAGTTGTGCTGATGGCAGCAGCTAGCGATCGCCCCATAGGGAAGTGAACACAACCTCCTGCTGAACCCAACACATCACACACACTGGACAAGTACTGCAAAAATACAGCCAGCTTTGTCCTCCGAGCACAAAACAACGATGGAGAAAATATTCATAATTCCATTTCGGGCGAAGCTGGGAGGTGCTATGGCGCTTAGGGTAAAACTTGGGCTACAAGACATGCCGATTTGTAGTTTGGCTTGATTTGTAGCCTAATGTGACCTGCAGATTTATTTGAAATGGGCTTTCGGCCCAGAGACCAATGACAGTCTCCAGTGAGGGCAAATATACTGGCATTACATCATTCTGTCTCCCTGGGTCTTAAAGTGACACTGCCGCAATTAATGCCTCCTGCTTACACTGTCAATACTGAACAGGCTAACAAACAGACAACAGGAACAGCCCTAAACAAAAACACTGTTCTTGCAGCTTGCTGTTAGATCCAATAATCAATATGTGTGTATACAATGCAAGTTAATCATAAACGGACTGAAATCAATGGCAGTTCCGAGATTGTAATTTTCCCGAGAGTGGTTAAATGATTTAGTTTGTTGGTTGTTGGACTGCTCTCAGCCTCATTCTTTCAGAGTCCACCGGTAAACTAAGGCTGCACCATATTTTTCGTTGCCCTCGCAGTCACTCAACGTTTCATGAATTGCTTTTCAATTGCATCCTATTGGAAATCACTAGGGTTTAACGGTTTGTGATATAAAATGCTTATAAAGATTGATGGAGAGGAATTTATAACCTTAAGCCACTACCTGTTGGGCTCGCGTAAGTGTACGAGCGTGTTTATTAGATACGGTCTCTTCAATCTCGCTCTCTCTGTCAGTGTGTATTGTGTCTGACTCAGTCAACCTTTCCTTTTTATTGCTGCTGGGTTGCGCTTCTTGTTTAAACAGCCAGATGCACGCTCATGAATAAATTAATGTTTACAAACCAGATTGGCTGCCATAAAGGAAAGGTCAGAGAGGCTGTATGTGTTACTCTCCTTTTCTGCTCCTCACTCAATTTCTGCTTAGCCTAATGCAACATTCTTAAGGGCAATGTTCTCATGTCCCGATTATCCTGCTGGAACCTACCTGGATTAGTGTTATTCCAACACTAAATCCGCAGCATGCCCCGCTGACCGTGGCTAGGGCTTTTCTGGCATGAGGTTGCATTTTTCACTAATCCAGGCTTCATATACTCTTCTTGGATCCTAAACCTAACCCTGACCTAAACCACACAACTGGTTTAAGGCAAATTTAACAGGGCAACATCTCCTGTTCATGTCATTGCTGCCTCACACACATACATATATTTGACATCAATCTAACACAAAATAATAAAAGCCCTTTATACTTTACAAGTTATGGTCTATATTTAAAGTAATAGTAAAAATATTTTCTTTTATATAAAATAGATATAAAAAAAATTGGAGGTGCAAAGCTAAACGCAAACTCATCAGATAACATGGGCACACACACACCTGTATACACATACACACACCTCCTAAGTGACAACTGTGATGAAAGAGTGTGAAGTTGTGCTACGTAAAGGTGTGAGTGTCTTGTAACAGACAATATCTGATGGTAATGTCTTAGCGCAGCCGCAGATGATAGAGCTGTCATTCATCTGTGCCGTCTGTCACCTCCTGACATGCAAATTGCTCTAGTCAGAAGCTCTGGCCAAATAAAATATTCATTCTCTTGTCTATTATCTGCCACATTACATTCGCTAATCATTTTTCCCGCCTTGGAATACTCGCGGTCCGCCCTTCTCTCGCTCACCTCCGACTGTCTGCTGACAAACGCATCTCAATCTCCATCAGTGAGCAGCCCGCATGACTCTCTCCGCCAACAAATTATTAGCATCAAATCTCCCGTCATCTGCAGGCTATTTGTGGTGTGCCAACATCATTTCCTGCCCGGCGTGGCGAAATCGATTGCGGGAGAGGGAAGCAGAAAAACCATTACATTTCCATTCAAAAGCTGGATTCCCCGTTCCACCCCCTTCCAAATGCCCCACGGAAAGGAAACTAAAGATAAAGTTAGGGTCCAAAAACTTGGGGTAAAAGTCAGCGAGCCAAGTTAGTTTAGTGCTAATTGTGTTTATAGTGTACGGAGAGATGGATCTTTTAAAACTACACTGATTGTGAAAGTATTCAGCCTCTCATTACTTCTTGACACTGTAATTAGTGCTAATGAGCACAAATTGCACTGTGTGCTTACAAGTATGTTTGTGTGTGAGTGTGTTTGAAATAAGCACAGGCATGTAACTTGCCATAAGGCATTCAAAAATAAAATAAAATATATATATATATATATATATATACACACACACACACACATACATACATACATATAAAGTAAAATAATAAAATAAAAATATAAATAAAAAAATCATGAAATAAAATAAAATACGCAATGCAGGCACAGAATTACCTCCGCAGATTGAGAATTGTAATGGATGCTCTAAGTTCAGACAATTTCAACTTTGACCCTGTTAGCCTTTGACCTTTTAAAGCACAGCCAATGATTACCAGACTGTTCCAAAGCACATCATGAAATGGGTGGTGCCAGCGTGGGAATCAAGACAGAAAAGAGTCTGATCCTTGACATACAGAGTAATATCCAGGACCTTCGCATCAAATTTATGGGGCCAAAACAAAATTAGATGAGTGGCTTCCAACTTCCTATACCATAAATGTCCTTGGGGGGGTCTCTTTCACCACAGCACTCAGCACAATGTTCCAGGTTGTTCTCTATGACAATGACGATGGTCCTAGACACAAGCTCAAAGGCATATCAACAAATCAGAGAGCAAATATCATAGTATTGGGTAGATATCCAATGAAAATCAACTATTGTAATGTTAGGGGCAACTCTTTTCATATGAAGGTCAAAGCAGAGCATGAGCCTTGTGTTAAGAGGTGGGTGTGAAGGAGCCTTTATTTCTTAGTATATTTATGACAGACTACATACGACACAGAGTACATATGTGTCTGTTGCAAATTAATTGTGTTATTCCACCATATGGACCACCATAGAAACTCTTCTGAGCATCTGTGTAACATTTTCATGATAGGTCTCCTTTCAGCTGGAGCCACATTATGAGTACGGCAAACCCAGCAATCTTTTTGGTCTCTCTGCTAATGTTTGACAAAGAGAGAGAGAGAGTGACAGATAGAGAGCTAGAGAAAGAGCTACAGATGGCATTGAGTTCCTGCCTCAGATTGTTTGGCCTCTCTCTAGTTCAAACCCAATAGCTCGTGTTCAGCATTGGCCCGCAGAGATCGGCGATTCCCCACATTTCTACTTCTCTGTTATACTTCCACACTAATTTCACTTCTAAACGTGCCAAATCACTCTAGTAAATCACACACATTCTCGCATGCACGCAGCGGTCATGCTCTGGGAACATATCATTTGGCATTTAGATATGAGAGCCAAAAAACAGACAAAAACAAACACATTTCAATGACTGTCATTATCATTTTACTGTTCAAAAGGGGGGAAGAACAGAGAAGTGGCGAAGCATTTGAAGTCTTTAAGCAGCTTAGGGGACCGTGGACAATGGTGTAAAATGTTGGGCTTTCTTCGAGGGGCGTTATTTACTCATTTCACGCTTTGTTGGTCACGACTGCAGGATTCGAAAGGCGGCGGGGCACAAAAGGCCGCATCGACGCAGGACCGGCTAATCTAGAGGCTTGCTCGGTTTCACACAACAGGCTTACTGCATAACGGCAGCCATGAACACCAGGGCCTCTATACAGCAGCCGGACAATCACCCACTTTTATGCTGCAGCCCTGCTTTTCAAAAGCCCGACCGGTATTGGGTCTTTGTCTGGACAAAAATCCCAGAGAAAATGTTTGGTTGAACTTAGCAGGGCTTTTAGCAGGCGGCAGACAAAGAGGTTAGCATGTAGAGCTTGAGAAAGAGACTTAGCCAATGCAGCACAGTCCCTTAGTTTCTAAGAATTAGACACTTCACTTTTTTTTGGAAAGAAGAAAATGAGAGGTCTGAGTGATCGTTTTGGAATGACCATAGTCCACAGTCTAGGGTGACCAGGTGTCCATGGCTATGCATTTAAAACAGCTAGCCCAGTGAAATAATATGTAATGTGGTAGATCTTCTAAATTTCCAAATTACATGGTGCAGTTAACTAAGAAATTCCTCATATGAAAAATATCCAAAACTAAGGAATTCCTCATATGAAAAAAAAAAACAATCACTGTTGTGACTGTCAGTGCTTTTTTGAATGCACCTTGTTGTTAGTCAGGAATCATTATTACGGGGGTGCCGTGAAGTGTTCTTTACACCTCACATACTCTGTCATACTATAAATTACAATTAGTCATCCGAAATGTAATTTAGAGTACTATGAAAGCGTATGATCAACCAAGGTCAAAATACACAAAACCCCATACAATTTCCCTATACAATTTTACATTTTTAGAAAACACTGAAAACTATTTGTTGATATATTTCAGAAATCTGGTCACCTTAAGCTAGTCGGATGTATCGATCACAGGGCTAACAGTAGCCTGCACTCAGAACGTATGAGTGCTGCTGAGGGTTCATTTTTTTCCCCATGGGGCAACAGCCGTTCCATTGCACTGACTGTTCTCTGTGATGGATATTTGTATTTGCTCACTCCATCTTCTCCAGTTCCTGTAGTCTCTCTCTATATACTTCGTGTTTCTCTCTTTTTTTCCATTACAGGTTCCCAATAAAAACCACAGGGCACTGGACCCTCTTTTACCACTGGAAGTCTGGAAGGTGACAAATAAGTTCACCCAAACAGCCCTCAAAGGTTAGGCCTGCATTAAACAGAGAGAATATATATAGAGAGAGAAATCCAGAGAAAAGAAGCAAGAGGGAGGAATAAAGAGAGGGAAGGAAGACGACAGGCGGATTGATGGCAGGGCAGCGAGTCTGGTTTCACTCTAGGCTTTTCCTTAACTCCAAGGCATTATCCATTCAGCTGTCACACACACAAACACACACACACACAGCCAAGTCCACCACACTGAGGGGGTATGGTGACACAAAATGGAAGAAAGTCCACTGCCAGACCGCTGTATCCTCCAAGAACCGGAGCTCTCCAGCTGAGCTAAAAGCAGAACAACTTTCTCCTCTCTTTCTCACTAACTTTTTCAGTCTCTCTCTCACACATAAACACTCACACATTCAAGGGGGACTTCGTTTTATGGGGACTTTCCATAGACAAAATTATTTTTATACTGTACAAACTGTATATTCTATCCCATAACACTTACCTACCGTTAAACCTACCCATCACAGAAAACTTTATACATTAAAAAAAAATAATTAAAAAAATCATTATACATGATTTATAAGCTGTTTTCCTCATGGGGACCAAAAAAATGTCCCCACAAGGACAAGGATTTTGGATATTTCTGTCTTTGTGGGGACATTTTGTCCCCATAATGTAGGATTTACCAGGACCACACACACACGTTTGATTTTCTATCATAATGGGGACTTTCCATTGACTAGTGGTTTTATACTAAGCTGATGATATTTTCTATCCCCTGTCCCTAAACAGGAACCTTGAGGGGGACGTTGGCTGTAGACAAAACCAGGATGATCTAAATATGGACATATAATAGGCCGCTATTGATTTGATATAAAGTTAATTATATTTAATAAACTAACCCAAACCCTAATAGNAATATTAAAATAAAACCATTTAAAAGTAAATATATAAATATAAATACATTTAATTAATAAATGTATTAATAATTAATTCGCTTATTTAACATTATTATTTAAAAAAAAAATTTTTTTACATATGAATTATTTTTGAAGTATAAGTAATTCTACCCACACACAAGCCAATAAAAATACTGCTCTCGGGAAAATAAACTTGAACTGTGTAAGTGTGTTCTCTGCTTTTTTTTTTATTTTTTTTTATTGTTTTCATTATACNNNCCATGCGTTCTGGTCAAAACACACTTACACAGGTAAATTAGAAAAGTGCTTTTTTTTGGTCACCAAAATGGGGAGAAGAGGAAAAGAATCCTCTAATTAGAATCTGATTAGAAATGTGTGAGGTGCTTTGAGTGGAAGCACTCTATAGTTTAATAAATGTAAACCCATAATCTATAATTCCGGTGATGGTGAACAGGGGGAGGGAAAGTCCCTTGGCTTTGCCTCAGATTAAGAGAAATAAATGTCTCTCTTCTACCACGGCAGAGAAGAGGGGATCACTCAAAAACACAGACACAGAAAACTCATTACAACCTGGTGGTTAATGAAAACGAGAGTGGGCTGTGGACATACAACACTCACACACACATCCACACAACTGCACACAGCATAATTGTTTGATTTGCTATGTGAATGCGCTGTGTGAATCAAAAGAGTGTGTGTTCTGAGTGGGGAGAAGGGGACCGTGCGCAGAAGTGTACAATAGTGCTGTGCATTAAGGCAGACGACCATAGAAACTCTACAGGGTTGCTCTTCATTGATAATGAAAGTGATTCCCTTTTAAAAAGGGGAAAAAGCTGAAATATGCCATTTCCCTTTTAAGGGAAGAAACAGTATGTTTAATGACTGCAGTAAACCTATAGAGAAGGAGTGATATTGATAAGTACTGTATGGAGAAGAAATGTGTGAATGATGAAAGGCTACGGTAAAAGACAGAGTTAACGGGTCTTTCAGTGGTGGGAAAATGTCACTGTGGTTGACATGTCCATATGGCCTCCTAATGGCTTTTGTGTATGTTGTATTTTATAGCATGTTGGAGGTC
>RJVU01071404.1:3621022-3637573 GCA_003731715.1 Anabarilius grahami
TCCCCCTACACTACCCCTATCCCTAAACCTAACCATCACAGGAAACATTCTGCATTTTTACATTTTCAAAAAAACATCATTTAGTATGTTTATTAATCCATTTCCCTCGTGGGGACCGCTGGCTGGGCCCCACGATGTAGGTGATCTCAGGTTTTTATTACATCGTGGGGCCATTTGGTCCCCACGATGTAATATAAACAAGAACACACACACACACACACACACACACACACACAAACTGTACATTCTATCCCCCTACTCTACCCCTACCCCTGAACCTACCCATCACAGAAAACATTCTGCATTTTTACATTTTTAATTAAACATTGTTTAGTTATTTTTAAAGCTATTTTAAATGAGGACTCATGAAATGTCCTCATAAATCATGTTTACGTCGTATATACCAGTGTAATACCCATGTCATTATACAAATTTGTGTCCTCATAAAACACGAAAACACACACACACACACACACACACACATATTTAATATAATAATATATATTATATATAATTTGACAACTGCAGCAGCAGATCTACAGTGAGTACAGTATCTCTCAAAGGGATTTTCTCAGCCATATGGAGGTCAAGAGGCTAAAGCGGTACCACCATATCATGCTGTAAGTAGAGTGCACTCCATGCATGCAATATGCGGATTTGCCATCCGTGTGCAGGTGTTTACAGAGAAGGTCTTTTTCCTCCAGTGGGAACAAACAGAATAACAGGTGCTGTTCTGGATTAGTGTCCCTCTCTTTCTGTTTCTCTCTTTCTCTCTCCTGAGTCTATCTCACTTATTCTTTCATTCCCTCTTTGTTTTTTGCTTGGCCACTAGTTCAAGCAGACAGCTGTCACAGAGAGAGAATTGTCTACTGAGACACAATCTCATGGCACCATTGGTTTTGGGAGTGTGTTTATGTGTGTTTGGAGTTGTTTCCTTTAGCTATGCTCTAAACAGTACAAAGGAAAGTATTGAGTGCATAAAATGATCCCGCATTTAACTTATCAATAATATCAAAATCACTTTAAGGCAAATAAAATAAAATTTATTTGGCCTGAAATTTCCAAAACTGATTGAAGGCTAGATTACATTTTAATAATATATTTATCAGCAGATCAGCAATAAAATCAAGGAGAATGTCATCATAATTGTTTTTTTTAACAGCCTCAAATTATGGCAAAAACTGTAGTGTGTGTGTGTGTGTCTGTGTCTGTGTGTGTGTGTGTGTGCGTGCGTGCGTTTTTGTGACATATCAGGACACAAATGTGTATAATGACATGGGTATGACATAGGTATTACAAGGAGAGGGTGACTTATGAGGACATTACCCCATGTCCCCACTTTTCAAAAGGCTTATAAATCATACAGAATAAGTTTTTGTGAGAAAGTAAAAGTGTGCACAGTTTCCTGTGATGGTTAGGTTTAGGGGTAGGGGTAGTGTAGGGGGATAGAAAATACGGTTTGTACAGTATAAAAACCATTACGCCTAAGGAATGTCCCCACAATTCACAAAAATGAACATGTGTGTGTGTGTGTGTGTGTGTGATGTTACATGAGTTTCAAGCAGGCCTGCTCTTTGTCCTGAGAGGTGAGAAACATGCTGTTTTAAACACACATTACCAGCCTAGAGCTTTGGGCTTGATGAATTCTTGAACAGTTAGACTTAAGCATGTTTCTGTTTGAAAGTGATCATTTCTTAGGGCTCAAGAATTAAATAAATCCCAAAATTACATTAAGGTCTGCTTTGATACGCTGGCTTCAGGGTTAGACACTGAGCGGAGAGGATGAAGGTTGATACGAGCAGTGTAATTCCAGTGCCAGTGTGGGGTGGACTTTGATTACATTTTGCTTTAATGAGCAATGGGCCTTTACTAGAGGTACAACAGATCCCATGAAACATAACCGTATGGTTCAAAACAAGTTTGTACCGTGGTTCATCTCTTGTCTTGCGAACTGTCAGTGTATCAGAACGGTTTTCAGAATCTGTTCAGAACAGAACATTTCTTTTTGCATTTTGCTGCAGTATATGGCTTCTAAGTTTTCTATATCATCCAATCACAGAAATAAAATATCGGTTATCAATATCAAATCTCAAACAAACAGTGCACCCTTTAAAAAATACTACATTATTACTGAACCAAAAACATGACCACAGTACCTGTGACACAAACAAAGCCATGAGAAATTTTAAACATTAGGCTCCTATTTTTTTTACCCCCAAAAAAATAATTGACGCAGTCATGCAAAGATGTGCTCAGTTGTGTATCAATTCACAAATGCCATTTCCTGCTTTTGTTTTGATATGCCTTTTAATCACTTCAGTAGTCAAATGTCACAAGTGATACAGTGTTTCTGTTTCTAAGATCATGTAATGACACAGTGGACTGGCACTGAGGGAGTCGGATGAAAAATAACAGATTGAATACGATTAAAATGGTAAAAAAAAAAAAAAGAACCTTAAGAACCGAGGCGATAAAAAAAAGCTCACATGTGCATCACTTATTAAGAGAGTTGTGTGAATGTATCAATCTAAAAGCAGAGGATGAATTTGTTTAAACTTAGAGCTTCTCTGACACATGGCTAATTGTGGCGTATCTGTCCTTTCTCTGGTGGCACGTCTAATTAGAAATGTCTTGTTTGTGTGTAGGCTTTGAAGCCGTCCCTCCATGATCAGTAAGTAAACAGTTTCTCTTCCTCAGATCCATGAGAGGCCCATCTCTGGTCTGGGTTTATGTTTTACGCTTCATCAGGGCCCATGCAGACTACAAACACACCTTTTTTCATTGGATGTTACTCTTTCATAACTCGTGCTCTCATTTCACTGAAGTCTCAGATGTTTCTGCTGAAATTATTTTGGAGAAATTTATTTACACTTTTCGTTAGATGCTTTTATTTATTTTTGCATTTGAGGTATATTTTATTTATTTTTTGTATCTTAGCAAATCTGAGCACAGTTTGAGATTGTTGAAATCACTTCTGAAATTTAAGAAGGGATTTCTGAGGTCTTTTTCCTCAGGAGAAATATCTCCGTTTAATCTCATTGCCGTCTAGGAGAAACAACTGAGATAATGTAATTTTCCTTCCTATGGGCAGACACACACACATAGAGGGGGTCATAAAATGTGCACACACACACACAACATTCACACACACTCACAGATTCAGTTCACACGGGGTCTCAAAAACACAAACGCATGCATTGGAAAAACATTACAAGACGTCAGTGGGACGGTCTCTGGCTCAGAGAGGTGGAGGAGGCTATAAACACATATAGTGTTTCAATTAAAGTCCCTATTGCTGCGGCCCAGACTCAGTGCCAGCTGTGTGTGGTTACAAAAGCAATGCGGTGGCTCCTTCCAATAGCCCTAAAAAGGCAAAACCACCAAAGCACTTTAACTCCCTCACCGAGAATAAAAAAAACGGGGATGAAACAAAAACAGAAAAGAGAGGAGCGGGGGACACGCTAAGTGGAGTGCAGCAACATTAAGGGCATATTAAAACAAGATGGCCGACAGCTGGTAATGCAGTTTATGTTGGGTGCAGGCTGTGCCGGCACTCATTAGGGCACAGTGCACCATCGAGCCACCTCGTTCTCTCTCTTCCCCTCTCCCGTAGCCTCTGAAAAACACAAAGCTTCCTCATAATGTTCCCAAGTGTGTAAATCATTCCAAAGACTGACACAAAGTACACTGTAAGCCGCAAAAATAATTAGGGCCAACTGCAGCTACCGCCTTTTCTTCCCTTCTGCCTCGGTTTCTTCTTCCCAGCCTTCAGCGCCCACATGCTTTCCCTTCCATCAGGCAAATAAAACCTTCGGTCCACACTAAAACCAGGGGGACATTAAAGTTATAAAAGTTGGCTGATGAAGCATAAGGTGTCCCTTACCGGGTCTAACATGCTGGGGTAAAACATGCTATTTAACTTCCTCCCACTTTTCTCTGCAGACCTCTCATTTAAAGTCTAGGTGGAGCTCGTCTTACTTTTATGTCCTCTCACTTTAGATTTTCACATTCTGTGGCCCCCTTCTCTGAGGCATTTATCAGCTTTCACCCTCTTTTTCTACTCCAACACGCACTCACTCTCCTTCTTGCTGTCGTCCACGTCTGATATGATACCAGACAGGGTTACATGAGCCCTAAGGCTGCCGAAAAAGGGAGAGGGAGAAGGAATGAGTGAGTGAAGTAGAGGAGGAGAGCGACATGACTTCACAGAGCTGCTGGCAGCGTGTCCTATGTACTGGCCCTGCTAACCCAATGCCGGAAAAACAGGAAAATTCGGCCACACTCCTCCAAACAGCTGCCAAAACCTCCTCGACATGAAAGCCGGAGTGAGACAGCAGGAGGAATTCAGTCGGCTGGGCCCTCAATCCTGTCCTTATCATTCCATTACGCTCCAACACGGCCTCAGAGACGCACTTCACAAACACACTCAAACACTCTGCAGTGTGGACATATGGAGTAAGTATGAAAAATAAGTTTAAAGAGGGCAGAATTTAATAAATGACCTGTCAATTTATGAGATGGAATTTGAATTGAAATGGACAAATCTTACAGTATGTTGAACTGAATGACAGGAAGTGTAATTTACTGAACTGCAGTTCGGGGTAATTCAATATAATAGCAATTTCAATAGTCCACCAAAAGCAACAACACATAAATAATTGTCTATTTATTTCCTAAAAATTAAAAATGAGATCAAAAGTGTGTGTGTGTGTGTTCAAAATATTTTTATCCTGCAATGATGAATTAAATTGTAATTAACCCTTTATGGTATGGCATTGCCAACAATTAATTTCTACTCATTTCCTTGTTATTCAGAAAAAAACAACAACAACAATACATTGCACTATGGGAATTAAAAGGTCTGGCCGTAAGGTAGCCAATGATGTTCTTTTTTCAAGTCAAATAACATTTGAATGTCCCTCCAAACTCTCTTTCCCACTGTCACTTTCACACGGAAGACACCTATTGAAGTGCTCCAGAAATTTCTCTATTAACCTCATTTCTAAACATCTCTTCTCAAGGAGGATTTTTTGCAAGTATTTTTATTCACAAATCAACTTTGTCTAACATAGTTTTACAGTAAATTGAGAAAATATCAATGTTTCCATATGGCAACGCTGTACCACAGTGGATTTTTTTATAGATAGTAGCATCAACAATATGATTGCAGTTATTTATTTATTTGAAGTGTTTATTGTAGTATAGTTGTATTTATGTATAAATAAGAAAATTATTTCTTTTCAGAAAATGAATACAACAATATTTTACAGAAAGGGCAATAGGAAGAGTGCAGTTAGCTCTTCCATGTGATGAGAGTGAGGATGGGTTAGCCAAATGATAGGGAATGATAAAGATTAAATGATATAGGGATCTATGGTAACACTTTATTTTAGGGTCTTTTAACTAGTTGCTTATTAGCATGCATATTACTAAAATATTGGATATTTATTAGTACTTATTAAGCACATATTAATGCCTTATTCTGCATGGCCTTATTCTACATTTTAATCCTACCCAATACCTAAACTAACTATTAATAAGCAGTAAATTAGGAATTTATTGAGGGAAAAGTTGTAGTTAATAGTTTATATGTGTTCCCTATACTAAAGTGTTACCGGATCTACTTTTTTTTGGTTTTCATGAGTTCCAAAGTATATAAATCTATCAATTTCTAAAATAAATGTGCATTCAAATAGAAAAGAAATCATAATTTTATAGAAAAAACTATAAATCTCAATCTCAATGATGCACATTGCACATGATCCTGATGGACATTGGGGAGTGGCATCACAGCTGATACTTAAAAAAAAAATAAAAATAAAAAATAAAAAAATCATCCTCGAAAAAACAATCCTCGGCATACTCGCCGTAATGGAAGTCATGCTGACTGTATGATCCAAAGCAGTACATTTTGTATAGCCATGCAAAAAAGACCAGCTTGGTTTCTGGTGCTTTAACTAGTTGACCAGTAAACTGAGCAATTGAAGCTGACCAACCATCATAATCATTCAGATGAATCTGGTTGACTTAGAAGTCTTGCTGGTTAAGTAGGTTGGAAAGCAAAGTGGGGACACCAGCACAGCAGCATCCCAAACACACCATATGCTGTGGACCACCTACGCTGGTCTTTTCAGCGGGGAGTTAAAACACATACAGATGAATCCTGCACACAGTGAAAGAGCGGCAGTCCTCAAAGCAGTGAGAGATGGGAGACCTGGAGTACAGCAGCTTAGCAATGCAATACAGCACATTAGCATGAGAGATTACATGCTTTTTAAAGTGTGATAGGGCTTCAGGGGTGAGGTGTGGTACTTTAGCTGAGAGAAACTTGAGCATGTGGATCTCTCCTCTCTACTTTCATTCTTCAAAATAAGGCTATTTGATAGAGGACAGCTTGTGTCTTTGGATTCTACATCGAGGTCAAAGGGAGAGTTGCTTTTAACTAATCACATTATTCCAGAGAAAAGCGAGAGTGATTGTGTGCTGTACTGTGCACTGTGCAGGCATGTGGTGTGGTGCTAACACACAGGACGTGTGTGTGAGGTTGATACTGAGCGCATGTGTGAGGGAAAAGCACCACCTCTGCACCTTCTGTCACCTGAGTTTGTCATTCAGTGGGAAAGAACTGGATTAATGTAAGGCACAAATTTATATGATGTGATCTTACAAATACTTCTCCCATCCCATTTATTCAGACACAACTTTATTTTTGCAGTTCTGATTAATGCTGCTAGTGATATTCCACACGTTATAATGCAAATCAGGTATTGAGAGTATGCACTTAGAAGGCTGTAGTCTGGGCGCCTCTGTCAAGAAAAAATACAATGTACGATGGTCCTCAGCAAGCTTGAAGGCACCACATCCTCACTGTCTTAGTATAACCAATCCAATAATCCCCAATGTCTACAACAGAAAGGTCTGCTTCTTGCTTTATCTCCCAGGGGCAAATATGAACAAGGGAATAGGCTAATGCTAAGTGCCTTACTCTAATCACACAGCCAAGACAAACCTCATTTCTAGCGTAATACCCTCAAAAACCGTCCACATAATCCTGCTGACAATCAAAAGATTCTTCACCCTTGCACGCCGCTGCTTCCCACTGGATAATATGGCCACCTTACAAAAATATCATCATTAGCATAAATCACTTTGATGGCTTAGCATCTGCCAAAGGGTGTTATTGACATTTCTAATGCCCATAAACATGATGTTCCTCGTCGATTTAAATTAACCCAAGCCACTGAAGTTTCTTGCCTGGATCAGGTCAAATTTGTTCAGGAATAATAAAAAAAGAGAAACTAAACGAAAGATGCAAATTCATTTCTTCAAGGCCACCTCGCCAGAGACTCGGCGACTGCTCTGATTAATTGACATTAATTTCTGTCTGCAACGATTTAACATGAGCAAGTGTCAAATTTTCACTCTGAAATAACAGCAACAAGCTTCCTTCCTGTCGTGTAATAACACCTTCTTTTCGGGCTATATGACAAGCGAAGGAATTATGAAAAGAGGAGAAATTATAAGTTCTCAAAGGCTGAGAGATTTCCATAACCCTCCATTTACATATGCTACTAGAAAAGCTACCGTGTGTTGGACAAACACACTAATTCACACAAAAATTCACAAATTTGTTCACATTCACATATGCAACCACTTACAATACAGGCCTACATAAGACACTTAATGTACAAAATTAAATTAAGAACTTCCCTACCGGTAATTAAGTACTGTATGTTCTGTAAATAAATATATTATATAAATACATTCTGGAACATACTAGATCCGCTATGTTAGCATTATCCCTTGTCCCGATATGTTATTTGACCTTTGATGTACTAAAAAAACACACACAAATGAATAAATAAATAAATAATCTAGAAAATAGCACTTACTCTTTAAAAAAGCCACCAGGCTAACAGTTCTCTGCTATTTTTCATCTGTAAAACTTTTTGAATGTGACAGTTCCTCAACTATGTGGACTTGTGTAACAGAAAAGTGACCACAGGTTGCACACTTCAGAATCTCAGCTGATGCAGTGTCACCAGGCTATTGTCATTGCCATCATGGATACTATCCAGGCATCCATGTGGGGATATTTCATATTGTGTCAAGCAAGCTGAAATGTAATAAGTGACCTCATGTCATTGGCTCTGAGAGGTGGCTATGCACACTGCAGAACAGCAGCGGTAACAGGACGGACAACCTCTGACCTCCCTGTTGCTAAAGCCAGTTGTAAACAGGTTTGTCAGTGGCCCTCAGGGTCTAAAAGAGTGTTAAAGCTGTTACATAGGTCAGCCGGGCTAAAAAGGCCCATGACACACACATACATTTCACAACAGCCTTGACAGGTCTCAAGTGCCCTACGCATTAAGACGAAAATGAAAATTTGATTACATCCAGGTTACACTTATCCTTGAGTGGCCCCTCTCAGCTTTAAGTGCTGAGTTGCATGTACTTCACCTGATTATGCTATGCATAAAAATAAATTAGCGGGAAAGTTGTTGAATATCTTGCTCATGAAAAAAGGGCTATTGAGCACTGCTTCTAGTGTGTGGCAGAAATGTTCTGAAATGTCTGAGAACACCTTCATAAACAGAATTGTTCCTGGAACTCTTGTATTACGGGATAGCATTTCACAGAAGAGGGCTAGCGTCAGAATCCATAATTGAGGTGGTGTATGAGAGCTCTGGAGGGCAGACAGGCCGGACGGCCCTGAAAAACCCATAGACAGAGGCAACAGCGCTGGTGCCACCAGCGGCTCCAGCATAAGAGGCCTCTCTGGCTAAACTACTGATAAGAAGCATAAAAATCAATGATTAGCGGCTGGCGCCTATGCTAACTCAGCCAGTGCTATTCATTTGGATCAAACACGGCCACTTCCGGCTCAGGCCTAGTGTACTTCTAATGTTTCATGGGCTCTTGATTTGGGCGATGCTCTCTACCACATTCATTGACGTTCTGCTAA
Organism: Anabarilius grahami; assembly: GCA_003731715.1. Classification (NCBI taxonomy): domain Eukaryota; kingdom Metazoa; phylum Chordata; class Actinopteri; order Cypriniformes; family Xenocyprididae; genus Anabarilius; species Anabarilius grahami. The sequence continues at coordinate 3,629,988 of RJVU01071404.1, forward strand.
CAAAGAAGAGGGCTACAAATGGGCCTGAAGCTCTGCTGCAGCGCTAGCATTCTCATCAGGATTAGCTAGTCTCTCAGAGGACGGGATAGGTATGAAAAAGCAACATTTATTTTAGTGCTCACATTAACGAATCATAGCTTTTTTCTTTAAAGGCTTAATCCCTTTAGGCTTGATGCAAGTTGCATGCAGTGACAGGCACACAAGCAGCTTTCTGGTTATACACCAGTTTCTGTTAGACCAGTTTATACACTACTACTCAAAAGTTTAGGGTCTAGATTTTTTAAATGAAAGAAGGCTTTTATGCTCATCAAGGCTGAAAAAAAGTAATACAGAACGTTATTAAAAAATTAAATAACAGTTTTCTATGTTAATATATTTTAAAATGTGAAATTAAAAGTAATGTATTCTTGGCAAAGTTGAATTTTCCAAACCATTACTCCAGTCTTCAGTGTCACATGATCCTTTGAAAATTATTCTAATATTCTGATTTGATGCTCAAGAAACATTTCTTCTTATTATCCTTATTAATAGTGAAAACAGTTGTGATGCTTACAATTTTTGTGAACACACTGCTAATCTTTGATGAATGGAAAGTTTAAAAGAACAGCATTTATTGTGTCTTTGAATCTTTACTGTATCTTTTGATCAATTACATCAATTTCATCAAACCCAACAAAATCAATTTTGATCCTTGTTGAATAAAAGTCTTTCTTTCTTTCTTTAAAATAAAAAATTGTAACCCCAAACTTTTGAACAGAATTGTAGCTACAATCTCAGGTAGTTGTTTCTGTTCATGTAGATTAATTATTATTTAGATGCAAATTATTTAATTAAAAATGTATAATTAAATGATTCCACAACAAAGTTTGCAATAATTCTCAAAGGACAACCTCAAATATATATATTTTTAATTTACAGCAGTTATTAAAAGAAATACTCCAACTCAAAAATAACTAGTAACGTAGCAGAAACTGTCAATGTGAAAGCCCAACAGTGACACAGCTTCACTTGGGAAACAGGCTTTTGACTCTTCTGTTTTTTCAATGAACAAGTATTTTAATGATTCTGCAGCAGTAAGGAAAAGAAAGAAGGGTGAAAGGACACATGGATGGATGAATAAAATGATAGAGAGAGAAGTCGATGTGAAGCGATAGCAAAATCTCAAGGGGATGAGGCAGAAATATCTGGCTTTTCTCCTTCTCAGCAGATACTACAGCGGGACTGTGAAATGGCGCCTCTGGGAACAGGAACAGTTAATACATCACATGAGTCGGCACACTACAGTGTCTTTACCTTCTCTTTCATCTCCTCTGATTTTTCTTATTTATAATTTTTTTTTATCTGTGCTGTCTAACCTCTATCCAGTCTGTGGCTCGGCACTCCTCCTTTTTCCCCATCATTCACTTCCCTATCTCTCTCTCTCTCTCTTGAGCAATGTACTGGTCTGTCACCTCGTGTCACATGTCAGCGAGTGTCTCTGACTCACTAGAGAGCTCCTCTGCTCCAAACAACTGACTCCATACATATCCCACAGGCCTCTGGGGCTGTCGCTCATACAGCGCCACACAGGGGACAAAGACAGAGAGAGAGAGGAGTAGAGGGAGTTTGTGTCCTTGAAGCACTCAGTCAGCTCAGTGACCCTTTGCGCATTCAAGCAGTGAAGAATTGGCCTGGTCTCCAAAAAAATGAATTAAAAAAAGCCTCTCTCTCACGCCACATTTCCCATATTCCTTTGTACTCTTTGAGAAAATGCAGGCCTTGGACTTTGAAGAGGAATGTGTGCATGTATCTGTAAAGGCTGTAGACAAGCAGCTCTGGGATGTGTTAAGGCAGAATTCCCTCGGGTTTCTCTCTGACACACTGCTGGTAAAGTGTTTCTCCCTGACCTCTAGCTTGGCCGGTGGATGCAGGCATTGGCCTAATGGATGAATTACCTAAATACGACAAGCAAAACACATCCCAAAATATAACAGGCATTAGAGAGACTAATAAATAAAGGTTTCTTGACCTTAGGAGATTACAAAAAACAACAAAGTGGCAAATGCTTTCTCTCATCCTGAGATGACTCTAAAAATGTAATCCCTTACATCAGCAGGGGGAAACAGGAAGCTTTCTTTCCTGGAAGAATTATAAGAACTGGTATGATAGCCACTTTGAGTAGAAGCAGAATGAATTAAAAATAAACAAAAACAAACAAGACACCCTTGTTTTTATATGAATTTATTATGCGAAAGAGAAGGCCTCAAATGGCTCCAAATGACTCTGCTGAAGGCTACTGCAGTGGCTTTCACCTGTCTTCATCCTCACCACTGGGAGGCAGCTGTCATCGGCGGTCATCAGTTCGCTATTGTTTATTTGTCAGCTTAATCTAAATATTTCTGGGACAAGCAAACAAATGGGCATTGAGACATTTACATTACTTTGGTTATAATTAAGTGATCAGTGCGATACGAAGTGCACTATTTTCTCATTTCTGGACACATACAATATGATTTTCCTTCATCCCCATGCGTAACACAATCTCAGAGGCTCATTTAGTAATGTGTAGCCTGATTAATCTTCCTTGGATTCTTTCCCCCTTTTCTCACATACTTTTTGCAATTTCCCAGATTCTCCCTTTTTCACCCTCCCCCTTCTCCAAGAAGCTGTGAATGATTTCTTTGTTCGGACAGACAGGCTAATTGAGAGGGCCTTTTCTGAGTATCATTAAAAAGGATGATTGCCGGCCATCCAAAAAATTAATGTCCCAGGTGACCTATAAAACTCAATTGATCTTAACAGTGGGCAGTGGGGGGAGAAAGAGACACACATTTAGACAGGCTTTCATCAGCAATTACACCACATTTTGTAATTAAATTATGTCTTGGTAAGCGTGGTAATTAAATAAGGTGTAGAAGGTTTGCTGGACTCCTGGCTAATGGCTAACAGAGAGAGAAGGAGGGAAACTCATGCCAGTAAAAGTTTCCAGACTACTGAAGTGCTCACATCATTACCTAAACGCAAGGACAGACACAGTAAATCTGCACTTTTACTGAGCATTCCTCTTAGGATTTGACAGGAAAATGATACCTAGCCATTAACAATATTACCCAGACAGACACTGTTTGTCTGCACTTGAGAAAAACAAAACAAAAAACTCAAAACAAAAAAGAAACAAAAAACGAAACAAAACAAAACAATTATTAAATTTAATCATCACAGTGCTATTCTTACAAATGTATCATCTGGTTAAATGGATTACAAGTGGTTAGTGTAGGTCTTTGCACTGAAATACTGCACACCACAAAATGTTTAATGAATTCGTCCCATAGAGACTGAAATGTGACTGAAATGAAGGAGGAAAAAATCCCAGAAGTGTCTCCAGAGAGTGACAACCACAGCTAGATTGTAACAGAAATGAGTTAAGCATGGTGCTGAACTTTTAAAACAATGTGCCGCAGTGATGGGTGGTTCTGTCAATCGCTCTGTTCTGTTTTACATTTGCCCTCTCTTACGACTTGAACAGAGCAGCACATATCATCTGGGCTTTAGAGGTGCATTGTTAGCTTTTGCTGATTGTGACATATGGCACCACACCCCCCCAAGCGATTTGTAAGCTATTGATTCATTGCTATGTACTGGTTCTCCATGAGTGGCTTCTACTTACGACGTTGCAAAGGCAAAATCAACCGGCAGACAAGAGTTTAAACAGCTTTCAAGTTCAGGCACGTGAGATTTCATATATGGCATGAAATTCTTTATATATGAGGCATAGCACAAAAACTCACATACAGAAACACAAAATTTAAAGATCAGATTACTCGGTTCCTGTCTGTTTCTGTAATTTTGTTAGAGTCCAGAGCATTTGCATATCTGCATTTTTTCACGCTGACCAAAATCTGACATCGAGCCACTTCAGTATTAACCCTAATCAGCATGCATAAAAATGCAATTGCGCAAAAATACATTGTAAATGAAACCTTCTGGCCTTTTCCATTGCGCTTATCTGCTGGACTACTGCAAGGAAGCTCATACTTTGCACAGATGGCTAGAAGCTTTTTCTCTTTCTCCATCTCGCCATCTTTCTCCATCTCTCCTTATCCCTTTTAGACGTCCCCTCCAGTGCTGACATCATCAACCTCTTCTGCGAACACCGAAAGGGCACAGCACCGCTTTTTGGTGAAGTCCTCAGGCTGGAAACTTGATGTTCGAATTTGAGAGTGCGATTTGGGAGCACAGAGGGAAATACACTCCTCTGCTGCACTCAATTCACAAGGGCAAAACCTCACAAGATACACACTCTGTTCAAATACTCAGAGTGGTGATGAAAAGCTGCCATATCCAAATTCTAATATTTGAACTGATCTGAATAACCATCTCAAGGCACATCCGAACAGAGTCCAGCGTGCAGGCTGATGTCAAACGTCAAGGTAGGGTGGAATAAAAGTGCCTTGTTAATGTTCGATTACACAGTCTGGTTTAACATGGCCTATTGTGCGCAGCTCTCACTCACGGCTCGTGAAACTGTCACTCTGTCAGTCAAAGCCCGGCTCTGCAGAGTGCCACTGTGGAGAGAGTGCTCTTTAATGACGGTGTGCTAGTGTAACAAAGCACGGTTAATGCCATTACGCCGCCAGCGCTGCTTCATAACATCCCTGCCATAATGGTGCTCATTTCAAACTCTGTTTACGAGCTGCAATTAACTTCACCCAGATCACCACTCTTTTTTTTACCTCCAGGTGTCGGGGAAAAGGAAATGACACATTTTTTTACTGCGAGCCAGAAAGCCAGGCTGGTGGCAGCAAGGCAGGTTTCCGGTCCCGGGGCATCAGGGACTTGTTTGGGGTCCAAACTGGACTCGGCCCGCTCTGATGGAATGACCAGAGAGTTACACGATGCTAACACTGGACAGAAAATAAACAATTGGAGCTTTTATCAATGTCCAGGGCTGGCTTAAAACTTCTAGCAGGGTCTGCTTGTAATCTGTCCAGTCTGGGGGGTGCAAACGAGGGGGGCGAGAAGGGTCGTACGCCAGTCTGAGTGGCCTACACTCTTGTGCTAACAGAACACAGCTGCTTCTCGTTCACGCCAGGCTTACTGAGATAAGAGCACTCACTCTATCAGCCAATGCTGCTATGTATACAGTGTATGGAGATCAGTTTACACATAGGCAAGTCCTGTTGAAAACACAATGAGGGACAACAACTTAAAGTGCCATCTATTTACACTCTAAATGCTTCTAATACAGGGTTAGCACATGCCTTACTTTGCAGTAAAACTATGCAAGCTATGCAATAGAGAAAAACAGAAAAAAGGATATACTATGCTTAATCAGGACTATCAATCACTATGCTGATTGAACAGTTGATTTGATGTTTCCTGACACAAGACCTTTAACCTGTCCACATTTATCCGTATTTCCTTCCCGTGCTATATCTGTTCTCAAGAATCAACTTGCGGTCCAAATAATGAACTTTTCTCTGCAGTGTTTCTGAGAAAGAAAGAAAGAAAGAAAGAAAGAAATATAGAAAGAAAGAACATCTCCAGCTCAATGCTGAATCTACATGGATGGTTGTATTGTGAGCCGCATGGATGTGAAACTGCAGTATGTAGTTGATGTGGACTGCTGTTTCTTTGTAGGACTTTGAAGCCCACTGATTGTAATGTCTTTGAAGTAACCCTCTGCTGCACAGGCCTATTCTCAGTAAGAGCTGTAGGTAACTGTGTGTTTTACATTGTATTAGCTCTGTGTTTAAACTGAACCCATATGGGTCAGTTATGTGTGTGTGTCTTGTACCCAAGAGAGCAAGAAAGAGAGAACAAGTGCTTGGGTATGTGATAGTTATTTTTGACTGGCCACATATTTTATATTCAGAACAGGCATCCATGCTCTATAGGTCTAAAAGCTATATAAAAATGAATTTAATATAATATAATATAGTATAAAATAATTAAATAAATAGATCAAAGATCATACAGATGTGATATTTATCCAATCTTTGTATGCTTATATATGTTTAATTAAATATATACACTGATGAGCCAAAACATTACATCTAGTCACAGGTGAGGCAAATATCGTTTATCATAGATAAGAGGTTAGCAAACAATCAGTTTCCGCATGTAGTGTTGGATGCAGGAGAAATGGGCAGGAATAAAGATCTGTGCTACTTTGACAAGGGCCAAATTGTTACGGCAAGGTGACTGGGTCAGAGTATCTCTGAAATGGAAGGGGTTAGTGCAAGGACGGAAAAACCACAAACCGGCTCAAAAGACTCATCGATGCAGAAGGGCAGCGAAGGCTATCCCGTCTGGTCCGAGCCAACAGAAGGTGTACTGTGGCCCAAGTCACACAAAATTTAATGGGAGGAATGTGTTACAATACATGGTGCATCACACTCTGCTATGTATAGGTCGAAAGCTCCTACGATGGGTATGCGAGTATCGGAACTGGACCTTGGAGCAGTGGACGAAGGTCACCTGGTCCGATGAGTGTCGTTTCCTTTTTTACATCACATGGATGGCCATGTATATGTGCACCGTTTACCAGGGGACGTGATGGCACCAGAATGCACTGTGGGATGGTGGAGGGAGTGTGATGCTCTGGGCAATGTTCTGCTGGGAAACCATTGGTCCGGTCATTCATTTGGATGTAAATTTGACACGTGCCACCTACCTAAACATTGTTGCAGTCCAAGTACACCCCTTCATGACAATGATGTTCCTTGGTAGAAGTGAACACACACATTGTTTAGGAATGAATGGTTTGAGGAACATGATGAGTTCAAGGTGTTGTACTGCCCTCCAAATTCCCTAGATCTCAACCCATGCCTCGGTGGGTCGGCGCTGTTTTGGCAGCATGTGAAGGACCAACAACATATTAGGCAGGAGGTCAAAATATTTTGGCTCATCGGTGTATATATATATATCTACATATACATTATAGAATTGGTTTAAATATATTTATCTACACATAATGCAGAATGTGATTGTGTATGATCCCTGTAAACAAATTCACTAGAAGTATGTGAGTGAGATAAAAACAGAGAAATAAAGAGCAAAAGTATTTGCAATATGACTTTTAATCAGTCATGAAAAGAAAAAAAAGTGAAATCCAGTCACATTCGAAAAAAAGTCAAAATACCTCCTTACTAACTGATAAAAGTATTTAAATAAACTCACGAATGGACTTTTTATTTTCCCATTCCAGAGTGGAGACCATTCATTTCCATGTAGTGTACTGATTTTTTCAGCCACCATCAACCTAGCAATTTCCTTTAGAGCATGACATTATTATTATTAGAACTGACCATCTTGCTTCAGTGGCTGATCAGGTGGTGAAATATATGTAAATATTTGCATTTTAACAGTCACTATGTGTGGAGACCTCGAGATAATGAGGTGTGTGGTAATGACAGCCTTGACATGAGTAGAGGACAAGCCATTAATTGAACTGAATATAGACCATGAGCACTGAGATGACATATCTATTCTACATTATATACCTTCCCCACCCCCCCTTTTTTTAGTACATGTTAGCATGCTTCTTGTGTGTGCAAGTCACATATTAAATATGTTTACTATAGTGTAACTATTCCAACTACCTG
>RJVU01071404.1:3653389-3666197 GCA_003731715.1 Anabarilius grahami
GACACTCAAATATCTGCAGACTTAGCAGTCTGTTCCCTGAAGACTCACAATGTACTGCAAATGTGAGTTCTTATCGGTTTTTGGAACCACAGATATAAACCCAAGTTACCAGAATTTCTTTCTGCTGAATGACTATGACATGTATACTAGCTCACCCCGTGAAAGCAAATAAATGAATAAATAAATAAATGTCCTAGGCGGCATTGCAACAAGAACAAAAAAATGCGGATAACAACTCAAGACTACAACTCAAAAGATAAAGGAAATTTAAATTTAGACAAGCATGAGAGTGTCACAACAAGATATTAATTCCTACTCCTGTTTTTGTTTATTTATTTTTTTAAATACATATACAAACTCTTTTTGCTGAGAACGGTGGGCGGTCACTTGACTAATTGTTATCCTGTAGCACCACGTATGTTCCCTGGCAGCCCTAGTTGTGCTAAGTGAGCTTGAAAATGAGCTTGAAAAATGTTTCACAGTGAGACTGATGATGTTTTCTCTGTGCACCTTCAACATGTATTTTGGAAGGATACAGATAAACGGCAGCAATTAGCCATGAGAGGGAACACTGCGGTAACATGTCTAAACAGCATTTACACGCTCTTTAAAAAACATTTTAATGAACTGACTCTCTTGGGCTGTGTAAAGTCTCAAACTAAGGAAACACTGCTACTAAAATAAAGGATTATTTATATCCATGTCAAATTGGCACAGCCAGAATCACAATATATATCTGAATTTCTGTAGTCAAAACTGTCATATTATTTATAGTAAGACTGTATTTTGCATCATTTATGGAGGCGATAGAATAATAAAAAAATACTTCCAGCATGCTGCTGTCTTCAGATGTCCAATCATTAGATAATTTCGCAATTAAAATGTAATTACTTTTGCAGTGAAATGATTGAGCTTGAAGGTGACAGGCAGAAACACACAAATAGAGACAGTAAGGGGAAATGTGGCACAGACAAGCAGACAGCTTCATCATGCCATAGTGTGTTAGCAGTCAGACTGGTACTTTTAGCACTTTAAATCTGGATGATGATTTCAGAAATGTCTCTAGGCTGTTAATATCTGACTTCAAAGGCAAGATGACTACCACTATTAAAAAAAAAAAACAGCACAAGATTGACTGCTACATGTTGAGATTCAGATTCAAAAAATATATTTAGAAAAAATGGTCAAACAAAAAAATATTAGAAAATACGATCAAATGATTAGACATATGAATTCATATGTCTAATCATTTTATCGTATTTTCTGATATTATAAATAATTATATAATATAATAGTATATATTATATACTCATTTAATAATATATCATACTAATTTAATTCATAATGCTAATACTGAGTTGATAATTAATACATATCATCAACAAAATATAAATATATTTGATAGATAATTGAAAAATCATTTTAAAAACTGAAATATTTCCATTCTACAAATAAGAATAACTTACAGTTTTAGTTTAATTTATTTATATAGCACATTTAATAACGACAGAGTTGACCAAAGTGCTGTACAGAGAAATAAAATTATACAATTATCAACAAATAAAACAATCACAAAGAGTATACAACACTAAAAACACACTGAGTACAGTAGTTACTCGAGTCCATAAGCCTTTTTAAAAAGATGTGTTTGAAGTAGAGATTTAAAAACTGGTACAGAACGTACTAAATAACTGAGTAATCAACTATAGTTAATAAAAAATAAATAAGGAAAAAGTAACAAATAATGTGTTGCTGGGCTAAAATATTTAAAACAAATGCGGAAGTACATTTTTAATAATGTCTACAAATTAAATATAATAAATAAATATACTGTACATATAATTATAATAAATTTAAGAAAGAATCATTTAAAACACATGCTTGCCATAAACAAAGAAAAAAAAAAAAACTTTTAAAGAGAAAAAAAAACCAAAAACTAAATGACTAAAACATTACACAAATCAATACATGCCATTTAAAAATAATAAAACAGATTAATTTACAGTTCATTAAACTTTCAAATGTATCTTCACATTAAACAATGTGAAAGGACTTTCAACTTAGCAGCCGCTACAACTTATAATTCATTTCCCGTTCTTTTTGTCTGGATCCAATGATTTCCAAACTCTGTATTCTGTAGAATTAGTCTGTGGAGCAGACTGCATTCCATGGAGGGAGCTTATCTGCCATGGTGATAGGTGTGCGCGGCTCCAAAAACACTGAGGCCTGAAAAACCGCATTGCCAGAGAAAAAAAAAACCTTCCTCACAGTTACTGAGACCATATATCGCGGAAATATATTGGTCTTTAAACGGATCATTTATTTAGTCGTTTGCAAGCAGATCCTTGTAAGTTTTAATGGTTACGACTCTTCAAAGGACGCAGCATAACATTTTCAAATGATTTCAAAATGTTTTAAATGCATTTCTTTGTTAAAAAAGTATTAGGAAAAAGGGAAAAAAACAATTTCTCTTGGCTAAATCAAATTAATTAAATTAATTTGATTAAATCAAATAAATCATATCTCTCATGCAGAGGATGAAAAGCATTCTGAGGTAAATAGTCTAAATATATCTGATAATATTAAAAATTAAATCTAAAAAAGTTTTCACATGTGAGTGACTACAATTATTTTAAGCCACAAAATTTCATGTGGCACATTTTATTAGGATGGCGATAAAAAAGGGATGAAATGAAGAAGAAAACCATTGATCCCCTGCATTAACAGGAATTAATAAGGGCTATTAACTACAGAAATAATCGGGGTTCCACCGAAGTTCAATTAAAATCATATAAATTCCAAATGAACACCAATTAGTGTAGATGAAATTGTACAGGATAAGATAATTGAGCAATTATGGCTTTTCTGCTCAAATATTTATGAAGTGTTAATTTGAGTTTGAAAGCAATCAATGAACTGGTAATGACCTTTATGGAACTTTGTAATGGAACTGAACGGCAGCACTTCCCAGCAAGGCTACATTATTTCAGATCTCAGTAATTCCAATCTGCCATTGTTGTGTAATGGCTAATTAACAATTTCAGTTCGCCTGCCTGGTCCTTTCGATTCCACAAATTAATTATCTAGGTATAGCTTTTTGCAATGGTCTAAAGGCTAAAAATATATCACACGGGAGGAATTAGTTTCATGACGAACGCTGTTGCGTGCCAAGGTTAGGGCTTGAGACTGGGTTAGGTGACGTCTGCAGCAGGGTGATTATGGGGAGAGTGTTGAAGACCGTGTTGAGGCCGGAGTGCAGTCTCTCAAGAGCTCAACGGTGTCTGCACTACATCAGTGAGCGCCTTTACTCTCTCTCTCTCTCTCTGTGATAGAGTGGGCTACCCTGCATAATGGTTGGAGGCAGGCTGCTCCTTTACCCCCTGCTGTAATCTGGTGTCACTTCCTGTGCTTTCTAAAATAAACACACTCAACAGACAGAGCCTCTAGCACTCCAGTGACTGATAACAGCTAGGCTGACCTTCAGCTTAACACAACACTTACGTTAAGGGCACACAAACACACAGTGCTAACCTCTATCGCAACACAGACAATCACAACACCTAGGGAAAAAAACATTTGACCCAAATCTACATTTGTGCTAAATCCACAGCGCAAAACTCACCTTTACTTTATATTTTGATGAAGCCTTACATGCAGAAGAAAGAAAAAGAAAACAACGAAGAACTCAATGAATGTGAGGGAGTTTATAAGTGCGGCTGTGCGAATGCTAGCGGACCCTCTGCGCTCATAATTAGTAATAAAACTGTGGCCGACCAGGGCACATTGCAAACTTCAGAACAGCGCAATAATGCTTTTTATGTTTTTTATGGTGCCATTCATTATTGCCAATGGGACACATGGGCATATGTTATAACAGAAACTTCGGATCTGAAAATGAGAGGTTCGGTCGAGGGGTTTGGATTGCGCTAATCAGAGGAAATGCTTTATTTCTTCGCTCTGTCGACTAGACAAGTAACAGAGTGAGTTTGTGTCTGTAAATCTGTCTAATCTGTTTTGAATCCGCTTCATTTTTCAATCAAAAGTAAGTAAATGTTTTCTCAGAGAAAGCATGCGGTCGTGCCAAACCAAACTTAATTTCCTCTAATTATGTATAATTATGGTTGTACATACCATATATTATTATTTGAACGTGATCCACCCAAATGTCATTCTTGGCATATTTCTAAGCATGTGTTGTTATTATGTTTCCTTAGTATGCGCTCTAAAGCTGCATGACGTGACCTCTGGACTGTGTGAAGTCACAATGGATTCTGTGAGGTATGACAGGCACAGGTGACTCACCTTGGCGGCCGTACTCATCTGCCTCTCGGTGGACCATCTCTTTGACGTGGCCTCCGTATAGCAGACGTGAGGAGTCGTGGTCGAAGGCCTTGAGCGTCTCGCTAGAGCTGTAGGACTTCTGGGTGGGCACGCGGCAGTCCTCGCTGTCGCCGGATGAGCCCGTGTAGCGGCGCTCTTTCTCTCTCCTGCTCTTGGTTAGCGAGCAGTAGGGCCTGCGTTCTTTCACATCCATCCTGCCCGCATGACGCGGTGTAACGCAACGCGGCAACCAATAGGAGCGCTCGCTCGCCGCAGGCTCCGCCCGACTGTGAGCTTACTGTTGTCTACCTGGAGAGCGAGAGAAGGGGCACATAGGGATTGGAAAAGAGAGGGAGGGAGAGAGAGAAAGAAGAATTAAAAAAAAGTGTAAACTAGCGGTCACACAGCACTAAGCTGTCCACTTAATCTTCCCAGGATTCACAAATCCTTTCCACCTTCTGGACTGTCGGGAGACGGCATGAGGGCGGCGTCTTCCGTGAGACAGCATGAGAGTGTTTCCCTCATCCGGTGTACGGGTTTTTGCACAAGAGCTCTTCCTTGAGATTTTTAATGTAGTTTTTTTTTTCATTAGAAGTCTCTTATGCTCACCAAGGCAGCATTTAAATTACAATTTAAAATAACTATTTATACTTATAAATATTTATATTTATTTTATATTCTGTTTATCAATATATTTTACAATGTAATATATTGCTGTGATGGCACAACTAATCTGGCAGTTTTTTTTTTAAGCAGCCATTACTGCAGTCTTCAATGTCAAATGATCCTTCAGAAATCATTCTAATGTGCTGTACTGGTGCTCAAGAAACATTATTATTCTCACATTTGATGATAGAAAGTTCAAAACATTTTGACATTTTGTAACATTAAAAATGAAATGTCTTTACTGTCACTTTTGATCAATTTAATACATCCTTGCTGAATAAAAGCATCAATTTCTTTCAATAAATAAATAAAATGAAATCAAATCTAACTTTTGAATGGTAGTGTATGTAAATACGTTATATATATCCAGATAAATATTATTAGGATGACGATAAATAGTCTTAAATAGTCTTTCTGACTGATTTATAGAAAATAATCTCTAACACTTTACAAAAAGGTTCCAAAGGTTGTTAACATTAATTAACCACATTTGTTAGCATAAACTAACAATGAAAAATACTAATGTTAATACATTATCAAGATCAAAAGTCATATCTTTCAATATTATTTAATGGACCTGAGCTAATATGAACTAGCAATGAACAGCTGTATTTATATTAGCTATCATTAACAAAGATTAATGAATACTGTAACAAATACATTGCTCATTGTTTGTTAATGTTAGTAAATGCATTAATTAATGTTAAGTAATGAGACCTTATGGTAAAATGTTACCAAATAATCATTGAGTTACACTAATTGTGTATGATAAGATTGTGTATGATAACTAATTGTGTATGTTTTTACATGTAACCAGCTAAGGAAATGGAATACAAGATGTGTAATATATGTGTAACATATTTATTTGTGGTACGCAGTATTTAAAAAAATTTCTGTACAATACAATATCTTTTGCAGTAGTTCCACTGCTGAATATTTGTGAATGTGTGTAGGCTTTAAGCAGTGTGTGTGTGTTTGTGTGTGTGTGTGTGTGTGTGTAGCCTACACGTACAGTATGCTAGTCTGTGTACGTGAAAGAGACTATGGAGGGGTGCTTTTTTGGGGGAGTGGATAAGCTTAAGAGCAGTGCAGAGAGGTCAGAACAGGACACTTGGGTGGGGGTAGTGTTAGTTAATTGATGACCGCTCTTTGTCGGTCTGTGATACGCCAAGAATTACTGATAACAACGATACAGTCATTAGAAGACAGAAATAAAACACCGGATCAGTACATCTAAAGCGGAAGGGATTGGGAAAGGAAGAGGAAAAAAATATCCAACAACCTTTCATTAAACCCTGCCAGCAAGAATTAATAAAATCTACCTAAAACATCCTGGGAATCGATGAAGAAAAAAAAATAAAGAAAACGAAAAACGAAAAAAAAAAGCACATTAATGGGAGATGGTGGAGTAATAAATGATGGTGAGGGCCCTGGGGTGCGTTTCAAATGTTTATTAGTCCAAAACCCTCTGCTTCTAATTCTGGGTCCAGATAATACTTTAATTTCTTTCTTGGCTGGCCCTCTTTTGGAGCCCTCCCAACATGCATGCTTTGCTTTTAATGCTCAAACATATTTTTTTCGCCTTTCCTCTTTCATCTACTCTCTCTCAGAGGCGGCGCTCTTGATTTTTTTGTATGCTGCGTGCGTAGATGATTTTTAAAAAGCTTCCCTATATGGACGTGTTAGAGGACAGGAGATTTGAGGGGCTCTGAGACAGAGGGGTTTGGATGTTTTACTAGGCGAAGATTGCTATTGGTTAATCCTATGTCCAATGTGTCAGAGAGAAAGAGAAGGTTGAAAGGCAGATTAGAGGGGTAATCGTAATGTCTCTTAAGTGTGAAGCAGTGTGCTGACTGAAATGGCAGAGAACATTCTGAGGTGCTTCTGTCGCAGATCAGCACTCTTACTGGTTCATACTGAAAATGGGTGTGAACATCTTTGATCTCACATTAATGCTGTATATGTAGACTTTTCACATTTTCAGCAGTGCGCACACACACAGGCCATCTTGCTCCTCGAAACAGAGACAAAGTCTTTTGCTTGTCAGGCCCATATGCTGATGTCACTGCAGTATGAATTACATTGTTACCAGAAGTTCCACTTTTTATTGACCATTTATCTTCTCACCACCATCATAACCACCAAACTTTCAGAGATATTTAGTAGAGCCTTAGGCACTTAGTATGAAAATGTATAAAATGATTTATTGTGTTGTTAAATATAAATTCAAAATTACAAAATAAGTGTGCTTATTCTCAAGTGCTTGAATCAGCTCAATAATTAGATTTAAGCAAATTAAGATTTTTTTTGTAAGTAGAGAACATATATTTTCTAATCAGCTGACTTAACAAAGAACACTTTTGTCTATGATGAATATGTGCACCGTAATTATCTGATTCTTCTCTGTCCTCATAAATGAATTAGAAGCAGCTGATCAACTGCATTATTAGTAATTAAATTCTTAATTAAAAATTGCTGCGGTTCAATGACTAGCACCAAGCTTTAAATAGGAAAACACTGACATCACTAATATGGCAAACTATTACAAGAGGTTTCTTGAGGTAATATGAGCATTGTATTGGCATGGGAGTCTGAAGGATCGTTTACGTTTGCAGTCAGACAGAGTGAATATGTTAAATTATCAATGAGGATATATTAGTATGTCATGCTTCAGTGGACACATCAGCAGTGATGTCCTGCACAAATCAGCTAGAATTATTTTAATAATAATTATAGTTATACGGGGGAAAAAATCCAAAAATAAATTCAGGGATCAACATACAGTTCAAATTATTAAAATGTATTGATTTGGGTCTGTACACTCTAAAAAATAATGCAGGGGACCTGTTACCACAACTTACTTAAATGCATGGTCAAAGGCCCCGGTTTCACAGACAGGGTTTAGCCTAAGCCAGGATTAGGCCTTAGTTCAATGAGGATATTTAAGTAGATTTTATAAATGTACACTAGAAAAGAATATAACTGGTGTGCATCTTGAGACAAAACAATGGCACTGACATATTTTAAGATACGTCAGTGCAAGTTTCTTTCAGTTAAAACAGCTCAAAAATGCATTTTAGTCTAGGACTAACTTAAGCCATATCTGTAAAACTGGGGGGAAAAGTTAAAAAATTCGAATTTATTGTTTTAATTAAACCTTTTAAGCTGCAAACATTATTTTGTTGAGTTCTGTTGACATAACAACGTTGATCATTACAT
Source organism: Anabarilius grahami (assembly GCA_003731715.1). Taxonomy (NCBI): domain Eukaryota; kingdom Metazoa; phylum Chordata; class Actinopteri; order Cypriniformes; family Xenocyprididae; genus Anabarilius; species Anabarilius grahami. The sequence continues at coordinate 3,661,595 of RJVU01071404.1, forward strand.
CAACTAAATATTGTCTGTAATATAAACTCAAATTTCTGTTAATTGCCTTAACTTACAATTTACAACTTAAAAAAAAAATACAGCCCAGGCTCATTAGAAAAACGTACTAGTTTCAACATTTTTGCAAAACGCTACAGTTTTGCAACAGTTTCAAAGTGAAATGTCCAGTGAGTGGCGCTAAAAGCGTGTTTAGTTTTTTACCGGAAGAGATGAACGTGAATATGGCAACATTTTATTACGTTGGAGTTTGTACGTATCACTGCAGTTCTGAACTGAAATGTCCGGTGAGTGGCGCAGGAAAGACCTGTTAGTGTTTAATGCTGTTATGTTGGACATATTCTGTAATGTTGACGTTTTTGTGGTTACCATTGTGCTGAAGAGTAGGCACATGAAGGTAAACACTACATTGACTTTATAAGCAATGACTGTGCTAATGCCAGTGACTGATAGCTGTTGATTTGAACTGAAATAGATAAGATTAATTGGTTCCAGGGCTACAATTCTGGTAGTTGGAGTGACTTATTTTTTTATTATATTTATTATTATTTTTTATTTTTTGAGTACTCAACTTAAAAGTTTGTTTATGCTACAAATTATTAAGTTCCTCTAACTCAACGTAGCTTGTTGGTGGAACGTAAATTCACTCAAAGCAGTCATAACCCAAAAAAATTCTGCAAACTGATGTTACATTTTTTGTTGTTGTTGTTGTTAAGCCAACACAATATTTTTTAGACTGTAGGAAAAATGCAAAAGCATGTCTTGTAACAAATTAGACAAGCAGTATCTCATAATATTTACATTATACATTTCCATATGGAGGGCCCCTGAGCATCCGGCACAGAAATGATATTGTGCGGCAACATTTATTTATGATAAAGAGCATTAATGATGAATTTGCCTGGTTTGTGGGAAAAGAGACGTCCAGACCGCTAGAGGGGACAAGTTCCGACCAAATGAACCTGAAAATCCACAACTATCGTTGCCCTGTTTTGTATGTTAATATATAAAGTCCTCCTCAAGAAGCAACAACAGCTGGGGCTGATGTGTTTTCCTCCTTCATTTTCATCCCTAATCTCTATTACTATTTAAACAAACACAGTGCGACAGTCCACAACTTCCTCTGCAACAGTTTTAAATACCCACCAGACTGTGAAGCCCTCGAATAAGAAACAGCACTAATCAGTGTGCATACGTCTTTGTGTGTTTGTAGAATGAGTAACTCAGCGTTGAAAGAGTATGTGTGTGTGTGTTTTGTGTATGCATGTGTGTGCTTGTCCGTGAGAGCGGATGCAGGAATCAAGTCAAGCGGAAAAGTAACACTTGGCTCAACAGGGGGGTTTCAGCTTGAACCTGCTACAACCAAAGATGAATATGAACTGTTTTCACATGTGCAAATGTGTGCATTTGTGTTTCAGTATGTTTGCACATGTCCCTGTTGGCTTCATAAATGACCTTAGCCAGTGCCAGGTGACCTGCGTGTCGGTTCCTGTGTATTTCTGTGTGTGTGAGTGTCATGCACGTGACCAGACAGTGTGAGGACGACTGTGAGGACAAGTATGAAGACAAGTACGAGACAGACTAGAAAAATGAATTGGAAGAATTGTAACACACAATATGGCGGCTGTAGCAATGGAAGTTCTGCCTTTCAGATAAAATAGACATTTTTGAAGAGACAAATTTGTTTACTTTAAAAAACACATTATGTGGACCAGCCTGAAAACAAACAGACAAATAAAAATATATATGTAAACATAAATGCAATTAACCACAATTGTTAAATCAAAAAGGTTTTGATTTTTAATAATTTTAATAATTGTATTATTATATTTTTTCTCTTATTTTGCAATACCAGAAGACAGTTAAGCATAACATTAAAAACAAATTGTAAGCAAAATATTCATTTTAGACAATACTGCTAGTTAGTCTCTTGAAAAATGGTCTTATTTATTTTGAAATTTAAAATTTTTACTCAAAGCGTTTTAAATTTAACAAATACTTAAAAAAATGGCATGTAACACATTGAATTAAACATGAAATTTTGAAGTAGAAAGATTGAAATCATATTTTCTTGTAAAACAAACTCCAATAATCTTTGTTTCATTTACAACTTTAAAACAATAATTTTTACAGTGTAGGTGGACAAACCTAAAAAATAAATAAATAAAAACATACATACATACATAAATCCACTGTTGTCAGAAATTATTGCTGATTTACATTATTGAAACAATATCTTCAAAAACTAAAATTTTGCACAGCTTTAATTTGAAAATTTCCATTTTTTTCTGTCTCAATGCATAGGTTAATATCCTTATTACAACAGCCAGGAAGAGAGAATGGAAAATAGAGAAATGATCAGTGAGAAAGCCAGCTAAATTACCGGCTGAGCACACTTGAAGATGACTTCATTCGGAAGGTTAAAAAGCAACTAAAATGAACTGGAGAAAAAATATTTATTTTCCGTAACATTGCCAGAACTCCCATCACACTCAACAGCTTGGAAACATCAGCTGGGCATTTACACTTTTATGAGAATTTCTTCTCTCCATCTTTCTACTTTTTTGGCCGGTGGGAGAGTTCTAGGTTTATGTTTTGCCAGCTTGTATGATATGAAAGCTCAAAAAGAGAAGAAACACTAGCCAGACCAGCACAACTGTATCCAATATAAAAGTTAAGAGTTCCGTATAAAAGAAAAGTAAGAGAGTGAGAGAAAGAGAAAGAGGAAAAGAAAGGGTAGGAGCTCTGTAAATTGGGATCAAAGGAAAGAATAAGTTTAGTGTTAGCTGCTGTCGAGATCTTTTGTTTATCCCACAAATGCCATCATCAAAAAAGCAGCTTTTCCCTCCCGCCGTTAATCTTTCCTATGACTATTTGAATTGGTGAGATGAAAGGAGCGTGGAATTAAAGAAGAAGAAAGGGAGGAACGGACAGGAGACACTAAAAGAGGGAATGAATCAGGTTTGGAATGGAGTGATCCATTTTCCTTTAGCAAAGGATTACTTGCCTAAACACTTCTGTTCTCTTTCCTTTTCTCTTGTTACTTCTTTCCTATTCCAAGACTCCTCTGTTGAGGAATTGTGCTGGGCTGAAATGGACACGACTAAAACTGCATGCTCACTTGACCTCAGTCATAAGGAAAAAGATTTCTCTTTCTTGCTCTCTCTTTCACACACAATGCTTACAACTAATGTATACGTTTTAATGTTAAGATGTACAGTGCTAGAATGTGAAGGTATCTGAGGTAAAACATCAGAAGTATTTGTTCTCTTCAGCAGCTGATTAAAAGTAGGAAAAATAACAGTGAAATATGTTGAAAAGGATGGACATATTGTGCGACTAATGTTGTACATTCATGAAATACCATAAGTCTGGCTTTTCTGTGTTTGCCACCTACATAGACTTGCAAATAGCTTTGGTCAAAGAAAATTAAAAGATAAATGTAAATATAATTAAAACCTGAATTAATAATTATTATATTATATAATTTTCTTTTTACTTTTAAATTATAATAATTATTATTTTCTTTTATTATCATTTTATTTTGTATTTTCATACTTTTCGTCCTCAAAAAAAAGCTGAAGATATTTAAGTAATATCAACTGAACGAGTCTACTTTTGTTCTATATGAATAAAATCAAGGTAAGAAAAAGCAAAGATTGGTTAATTTTTATACTGTACAAACTATTTGAAATGAAAAAAATTTTAATAGGAAAGAAATGAAAAGAAAAAAAAATTCAAAGCAGAATGCTCATTCAGAGCAATATGAGAATGTGTGAGCGTAAATGACTGCGTGTGGGAAAAAAGTGTGTGTGTGTGATGAGCTGCTGACCATCAAAGGCAGGGAGAAGAGCTTTGGAGAATATGAGGTCTGTAAACAGATATTCACCTTAAGAACTCGACAGCACACTTCAGCACTAAAGACATGAAACGCTCTGCAGCCAATGTCTAAAAAGGGCACCGTGCAATTTCCCGATCACTCCGGCGATCGCATTGGCCTGAACGCAGCATGGGTATTGCTGACATGGCCGGGTCTGTCCTAACTGTCCCAATCTTCTCTACTCTACTGTATATCTCATATACATTTTCTCTACTTCAGTTTAACAAAACAAGACAAAACCAAACTAAAAGACAACCAAAAAGAATAACGATCAAGGGTAAAATGTCACTCATTCACATCTTGAATGGTTAAAGTGGCTTTTAAAGATAGATACCATGCATCAAATGGTTAATCACAGAGCACAAGGAATGTTACCCTAACATGGAGGGAGAGAGCAAAGTATTTAGAGAGACGGGTGTGTTAGTGTGTGTATAGTTGTAATAATTATATCCATCAGTAGAGTGGTTTAACTGTGGGAGCAAGACATTCAGGCCACATGCTAATAATCTGCGATCTGTTAAGAGGCAGACTCAACAGCTTGAGCTCATCAGACACACTTGCACTGAAAAGTTGGAAAGAAACACAGAAAGAAAGGGTGTGAAAGACATAGGGCGAGAAAGTGAGAGAGATAGAAAGAGTGCAAGAGCGTTTTTCACCCAGCAGAACACCCAGACGCTGACAGCGAGGGCTGGTAAAATTGGAAACAGAGGAGCTATCGATGTGAGA
>RJVU01071404.1:3666277-3693323 GCA_003731715.1 Anabarilius grahami
TAGGAGGGTTCGATGCGGCTGAACATGGTGTGAAATTGAAACTTTTGGACGACGTTGCAGACGAGCGGCCGCTCGCCGAAGCTACATAATCACCGGAACAGTGGCAGTATGGAGGGGAGCGGCCCGAAGAAAAGTAGCCAGAGACTTCATTTCCAGCTGGCCGAAATGAAAGCTCTGCTCACTGAAGAATGGTCAGAGATAATATGCAGCGGCCTGGTGGCATCAAAGCAGGATTTGCCGTAACTACTGAACGTGGCACGACTTCTCTTTCTCATTCTTTTTCCACCGCTGCCTCAGTCTGGAAGTACGAAGGCATCATTAAAATGTTTCAGTTCAAATGGTTGTCACCCTGCGCTTTCAGAAACATTCAAAAGCGAGTCACAGCAGGACTCCCTGCGTCACTCTGCCACGGCGCCCCGTGTCAAAATGTTCCACGCCAAATGTGCAGGAATGACAGGGAGTTCAGGCCCATCTCTTTCCCTGAGAGAGAGAAAATGCAGAGGGATGAAAGAGTGTTTAGGCAGTGTGTGTGTGTGTGTGTGTGTGTGGGAGGAAAAAGAGAAAAGAATGAAGAGGGATGAGTGCGAGACGGAGAGAAAATGAAATAGAGCGCCGGTCTGTTAAACATCGCTGATCACCCAATATAAACGACATCATTCCTCTCAACAAATAGCACCCAAATGCTTTCAGCTGGAAGTGTTTACCCTCTCCCCCATATATGTCTCTCTGTTCTCTGTGATTTATGTTGCCTTGTGGTGATTGGCTGTAAGTTTGAGCTGCCATGGTCAACAGGATGCCACCCAGCTCCAAATTGGAGAAGCCCGTTCTCTAAACTTCATCTATAATTACGAACAGCCTTTAGTTAGACCACCGCTGACACATTTAAACACACACCTGGATGGAAAACTGCTCTCCAACACGTTACAAACCCAACAAATGTGTCTAATTTAGCCTTGAGACAATAGAATAGCTGAAGATGCTTCGAGGTAGCTCAAGACTGTGTTGTTTTAACCTTGGTTGCCATTGGTTACCATTTATACTGATGGTTTGGAATCTGACATTTATTTTTATTTTTTTATTTATGTATTTTGTTCACTTGACAGATTCTGTGAATTATGTTGACCACCCGAGGTAATCTATTACATTAAACAAATATATCTATGTGAATTTCTATTGCATGTCAGAGCAGGCAGCAGAACATGTCAGTCAGAGGACGTGTGAATATAAGACAGCGGTGTTGAGTGCTAGTTGAAACCTGAGCCGGTGGGACAGGCCTCTAATAAATTAGCCCAGCTCCTCTAAATCTATGTCGGGTGTTTCAAGTGGGGCCCAGTTGTTTCCAGATGGCAGAGGGCTGAGTTTTGTGTGTGTGTTAATGGCGGTCAGTGGGTTTTAGTGAAGTAGGGGGGTGAGTTTCTGCCCAAGACACAAAAGAATGGCATGACACTGACAGATAATTCAGATGGGGACAAGACTGATCCCTTCACACACAACATACAGCTGCACAGAAACTACACCATCTTCAGCTGGAGCTACACCACATGCAGAGGTCACAGGCCCGATAACTGTTCACAATGTCACACTAAGAGTACAAAACACAGTTTGGAAGAGAGAGTAGTAACCCTAAACCTAACTGCAGCCACATCACCCTTAGACAATTTATTCTTAGTTCAGATAGCACATTAGTTCTATTTATATAGTAGTTCGTGTGAATTAATAGTATATCTTATACAGTTTAGTAATTTTATTTGTCTAATTAAGACATTTTTTTTTCATATTTATATTTTATTTATCATGTATTGATTTTTTTTTTTAAACATCAGTGCTGTCAAACGATTAACCGTGATTAATCGCATCCAAAATAAAAGTTTCTGTTTACATAATATATGTGTGTGTACTGTGTATATTTATTATATTATTGTATATAAAAACACACACATGCATGCACATATATATATAAAAAAAAAAAAAATATATATATATATATATATATATATATATAATTTTAATATAATTTAATTATTGATTTAGTTATAATTTAAAAGTTTAAAGTTTCTACTTTTAGTCTCAAAACAGATCCATTTTCACTGAATGCATTTACATATTTAATTCACCCCCAAAAAAGAAAATTCTGTCATTTATTCACCCTTATGTCGTTCAAAAACCACAAGACTTCCAATTATCTTTGAACAAAAATAAATGCATTTTTAATATTCTCTCTATATTTTAATATAAGCGTCCAAATGTTCAAAAAGACATCATAAAAGGAAATCTTATAAAGCAAGTGGTTTAAGCCAAGTCTTCTTCAGAGGCGCGATGTGTCATACAGATGTGTCAAATATGGTAAACGGAAGCCCAATCGCATATGCTTGACACATAAAAACATACGCGATGATGACAGAATTTTCATTTTTTGGGTGCACTAACCCTTTAACTTAATGTTTAATAAGTGTTTGGTTTATTTATTTACTTATGTATTTTCCAATTTACATAATTTTTGTATTTGAAATTATCTATTTTGAAATTGCAGAAACATTCCAAGCAAACAGAAACATGTTCAGACTACATTTTGAAATCCCCAAATGTATGAAGTAAAAGATGAGATTATGATTATAGTTACATAGCATCTTCAAATAGTAGCTCATGTAGGGGAAAAAAACAGCCACCCAAGACCTGCCAATCATATGTATATTCACTTTCCCCTCATTAACTTTCTATTTACAAATAAATAAATAAATCAGAGGCATTGTATAGTACACAAATATACAGTAAAAGCACAAACTAAAACACAAATACACATATGCCCGCTCACTGAACATGTCTGACAAGCAGAGAGACAAAACAGAAACAGAACTTTGGCCCAGGAGCATCACTGAGCTTTGGAAGCACTTGTCTCTGACTCCCTCCTCTCATTTAGCGGTGGCATAACCCAGTCATCTCTGACACATCAGCCAATCTGTTAAATGAGAAAGCCATCAGCTGAGAGAGAGAGAGCACAAGAGAGAGAGAGAGCGAGGGAGAGAGAGAGAGAGAGGGAGAGCAAGAGAGAGATTCATCTGGTGAATCTTTTAAGAGGAGTTCCAGTAAAGCTCCATATGGCACAGAGCGGCAACAGCAGGCAACCAGGGAAGGGAGGGAGAGAGAGAGAGAGAGAGAGAGAGAGAGATGGCTATAGAGAGAGATGGAGAAAGAAAAACATAGAGTAAGACAGCAAATCAGAATGTAGTCTCCTTGATAAAGTCATTGAAAGTAAGCTCAAACAGTGCCATGTCTACTTGTCTAAGGGGCCGTTCACACAGGACGTGTTCTTGCCTTCAAAAACAGCGAGACACATTTCAACAGCCATTTACATAGAAAAACAGCACCTACAGGTGCAAAAATGTGTCAGATGTGAACTTTTCCAGGTCTCCTCCAATGTCCCTCCACTGCGAAACACTTGCTTCTTCCTTTATGCCATCTCTCTATGGTCGTCTGACCTGATAACCTACCTCTTATCTGAGCAGAGCAATGAGGTCATAATTACACAAAGAGAGAGTATTAATCCCACCCAAGAGAGCAGAAGGATTAATGCCCCGATACAAGCTCCTGTTATCGGCCACAGAGAAAGAGAGGGTGAGAGATGGGGAGAGAGAGAGAGAGAGAGAGAGCCCTGCAGGAGAGTGGAGCAGGGCAGCACATTGACAGCTCCCACTATACGAGGGGGGTCGAGTAATTTAATAAGCCACTCAGGAAACAATAGGGAGGATGATCAGCACGCCGGGAGCTGCTTCGTCTGAGCTCAGAGAGTGAGAGCCAGAGGAGCAATCCAGCTGTTACAGCCATCACACACACACTCGCATAGCAAATTAAATCATAAAGGAATGTGTATTATGCTTGCACTGATTGTGCAACTAAATATATGTATGATGAAAAACTACACCTGTCAGTTTGTTTTGCAGTAGATGAAAGGTTAAAAATAATAATAATGAGAATAAAAAAACTGATTAAAATAAGACTAAAAACATGGCAATTTTAAATAGGCTTGTACAAGGCACCTAAATAATGAACAGATTCCGTATAAAGCACAGGGATCCGAAAAGGAGATTTGAGTTATGAATATTTGCCTTCAAATTAGACTCATAACAAGATCCAGGATGAGGCAGTAGAGTATGGTGAGGCATGGTTCTATCCTCTGGATTTATGAAAGTCTTTTCTTTACTCTTGGGACAGTGATCAGAAGAAGTAGCTTCTATTTTTTTTATTATTATTATTAACATTATTGTAAATTAAAATGTACAACACTCACAAAGACATAAAAGGGAAATTTTCTAGGCATGAGACTTGTCATGTGTCGAGATTCATTGCTAAGTTGAGGTAAAATCTTCAAAAAGTGGATGTTATGAAATATAGTTACTTATACATAGAACACAGAAGTGATCATATCCTAAGATAAAAGGTAAAAATCCTAGTAGCTAAAAGTCTCAATTTATATCCACAGTTCTAGCTGGTACTGTCTAACACTTGTTGTCGAAGTAGAAGCTAGAATACACTTAAAGAATTTCCAGAAGGCAACGGTAGCTCTGAGAGATAAGTACCAAACAAATGGCTCTAAACAATTATATAAATGACAGTGTAGCGGTTAGCAATTACACAGAAAATTCTGTTCATTTCTTGTCTTGAGCACTAGTGCCCTCCTTATACTGAAAAAGAAGCTGCAAGAAGCTGCATATATCAAACCAAAGATTATTCAGAAATTTTTTATATTTTTGATATCTTTTTACTAGTGGGTGCAGGACACTATAGTTCATTTATGTAAATGAGGATAGCAAAATAAAGTAAACTGTGACATATCATACCCAAAAATTCTTCATACAGTGAACTACCAGTAAAATTGATAATTTGGTACCAAAAATTATTCAGACACTTTGACCTGACCATGGTTTGCTTAAGTGTTATCTGACATAATTAAGATTATTTTTTTCTGACACAGTTTAACTCTGAGATCTTGTCAAATTTTATTACCATTTTTTTAACTATAGTGAATAAACTGTATTAATGAATGAAATGTTCAAGGTTTCTGAATAAATTTTGGTTTGACTGTATACACAGAGAAGGCATAAATGCATTTACACAGGAATTACAATTACAGAAAATATTGAATTTACTCTTACCGTTTTTTTTATTGTGCCATGTTTTAAAACAAGGTAATTCAAAGAGAAGTTTCATCTTTCCTCACCATTGCACATTAAAGTCAGTTTAAAGCAAAGTCATTTCAGTGATTTGCTGTATTTCCAAGTGAATAATTGTGTTATACTTTTGTTGTAACAACAAATACAAACAAAGTAAATATGGCATTAATGTTTAAAATATGAAAACATTAATTTATGAAATGAATGAAAACTGAAATAAATAAATTATTATATTAACAGCTACTAAACAAATACACTAACATTTAAACAATTCACCACCATTTTTAAAATAAATTAATACTAATTTAGGAGTAAACTTGTCAAAAGGGAAAGTAGGGATATTAATGATTTCTGAAGGATCCTGTGACACTGAAGACTGGAGTAATGATGCTGAAAATTCGGCTTTGAATTCTGAGCATATACTTCTATTATACTGATCAATTAGTAACAAAAAAAATAAAAAAATTATATATATATAAATATATAAATTGTATTGAAATTGTTCATGCTAGAAGAACCACATATAAATTACTAAAATAAGGAAGGACAAAACAATGATTTCATTCCCTCTCCTCATACTGTCAACATCTGAGTTTTGAATCTTACTAATATCAGCACCATTAACACTTTATTCTAAACAAAAGGAACTCTTTTACCTCTCTGTCACACCCATTGTTTCCTTTATTTCAAGGAATTCTCTCAAAAGAAATAATCTATTTTGTTATTAATTATGGCTATCACTTGTTGATTTTCAGCTGAGCTAGCTATTGGCATGATAACAACACAATTTGCAGCAATGCAGTGTTTTATTTACACAAATAAAATCATTCAAAATTATATTTTGGACACTAGGGGCTGAGGTGGGTCAGAGCCAGTATATTTTAGCACAGCTTTTAAGCAGCATCATGTCTTTACACAGCATTTGGAGATGCTGTGCCAAATGCCTTTGCTCTGGTGGATGTCCTTATAGGTGAAAATCAGAAAGGGTGATTAATTGGCTGGATCTTAGTCCTTTGCTCTTTCTCTCTCTTTATTGAGACGATGGGGAAGGGGGCGGAGGAAACACGGCCCTTCACAAAGCAGCCATTGATGACACACTTTTGTCCGCACCCTCTGCTCTCGCTGATAGTACCAGGTAGCAACTTTCAACCATACAGATGCTGGACAATAGCCTGATTGTTGGGTCTCAGCCGCAGGCTACTGTCTACAGTGTCAGACACCAGTTACCCTCAACCACTCTGGAGCCTGAAAAACAGGGAGGAGGGGGAATACAGTTCCCACAATCCTCTTCTAATGGTACACAAGAGAGGTGACTCTGAGGCTTCTGGGGGAAAGGGGACAAAACCTTGGCCGGCGCAACGAGAGCACTGGCAACGCATGAAAAGACATGGTGCAGAAATACTTCCTCTAAGAGGAAGACAATATTCCTGACCTACAAGAAGGTGCGACAGTCTGTGGCCTCAGAGATATAGACCATCAAGAGAACGCTTTCATACTGTGACAAACATCTCAGCTTCCTTCGCACTCACTTCATTTTTTCTCTCAAGTTCTGAACCTCTCTCATCTCTTTTTATGGACACATCAAGTGGCTTTTCAGGGTCAGGGTTATTTCAATTACACAGACATAAGGCGAGATCAGAACCTTACAGACAGCATAATCACTACAGAACAAAAGCCTCTCGGCCCAGAATAATATACAGATTAGAACCTATTATCAGATAAAGTTGCTGTTGTCTCCGAACTCCACCGCCTGATGCATCAGAGATGACTTGCTCATCCCTGAACCAAGATGCCTTCCTTTAGTCTTTACCTGTCATCTTTTCTTGATGGAGGATTATGCAGAACAATGTAAACTGTAAAGTTTCAGAGAAGCGTGAAAGTGAAGAAAGTTCACGGGCACTTAAGTTAGTGTGGAAGGAAAGAGATTAATATTTCTTTTTTTTCTTTTTCGGAGCAGGCTAACGATAACTTCAGAGAGTCGGGAAGAGACTTCGTGGAGACTTGGTCCGGGTCGGTGCGTCTACTGGATACTTTCGGTGGTATCAAGTCACAGATATTTTGAAAATATACAATTTCATGACGCCTGCATTCCCAGTGCGCAGGAAACAGATTAAGATCTTGGTCCCTACGGTCTGATGAGTGTGTAAGCGTGTGTGTTGTGGGACTAATCAGCACGCATTTGGCTGGTGTGATATTACCAAAGACAAGTCTCTAAGCTGTGCACTGATAATGTCATTGACAGGTAAGGTCAAAAGCATACAGAGCTGAGAGCACACACTAACTTTTTTTTATACCACAGTGGGGACTTTTATATCATGGGTCCGTTGAATTTAATGTTTATATTTTAAGCTATTTATATCTGTTACACACTAATACCTAAAGTATATCTTGTTTTTTCATTTGCCGCTACATTTAGCACACAGTGCGTGACAGATTTTGGTATAAACAAGCTCGATGCAGACCAAGCTCCATTCATTCAAATTTTTACAACACTTTTGCACACATTTTGTGTTATTTGTGCATGTAACTAACTGCACTAATGAGTGGTACCACTCACAGCTGGGCTTCTGTGGTCAAGAATCAATAATAAAAATCAATAATAAATATAGCTGCAATCAGCAATTATCAGGGCCAAGCACAGCAACTGCAAAAATTAGAAATTAAAGACATTTGAAGATGATTTTAAGCAAAATAAAGACCATTGCACATCAATCAGTTGTCATGTGACGCAATTGCTTATTACTTTTGACCAATAGGTGGCAATGTGATCAAATTGATGTGCTCCGTTTGTGGTGACAATGACACACAAAATTTGTTTTAAATATGCTAAAGCATTGAAGAGACACCCTCAGATCCATTTTAACATTGTGTCACCAAATTCATTAATGCGTTAAACAATAACAGTGTAATATATCAACACAAAATCTATAAATTTGCATGGTTAGGTCTGAAGATGATCCAAATCGAATTTGGTGAAAATTGGACTTAGGAGGACTTTGAAAAGGTAGGTTTTCAAAGAAATTCAAAATGGTGGACAGCAAGTTAGGCCAACTGTGGCATAACTGGTATCACAGTTTTCAGTATGACCACAGGAATCTATCAAAATCAAGTCTCATGAAAATAGGCAAAAAATCAAAAGCTTTTAACATTTTTTAAAAGCCCTTTCCCCTAACTTTTATAGTCTACCCTCAGGGCATAGTGCTAATGACACATACCAAGTCTAGTAATGATATGTTAACGTGCATGTAAAATACGGTATTCTGAGACAAAATTCAAAATGGCAGACGTACAAAATGGCCAACATGGAAAAATTAGGTATTGATTCAGTATGCCACATTTTACTATCATTTAGTCCCCACAAAGAAATAAATCCAGGCCGACACACACAATGAAAGCACTAGGTGTTGCAAAACCTTTTTTGGCACTCATTATTAACCTCTAAAGCAGCCGAGTACAGACATCCTCTTCTCACAAAACAAAGTCACTCTTGGAACAGTGATCTATCACTGATTCATCTTAAGAAAATAATTGTATTATGACATATCTGTTTGGTTTTTGGGTCTGTCCATCATCTGAGTCATGTATCAAACATCAGACAGTTTCCCTTTCAGGTCAATGGATTGTCAGAGCACTTCAGTACGGGCGGCAGGACACGGTGATTTGATTCTGCCTGATCCCCCCTTCCTCTCCCACTCTTTCTCCAGGCCTGGAGTCCAACCTATAAAAGCATGCTCGAGTCTGGGAATTTGCAGCTGCAGTGTTGATTTCCCAGTGCAATACGGTGCTCTTTTGTTAATATTGAAATCAACCCAACTGTTAGAGCGGCCCACATCAGCCCCGACGAGCCATTATGTTGCTTAAAAGCAAACTCTCAGTAAGGAAGGCAGGGAGTGAAATGAAATCAGTTATGGTTCTTACATTCTTGCGACAGTCTCACAAGGAGTTATCAAAGCCCTTTCCCCCCACGACTGACCTAATGCTCACCTCCTCATTTGGCTTGGACACATCATTAAGAATATGCATGAGAGCGGTCTTTTTCTTCTCTGGTGCTGTACTGCAGCAGTGTTGTAGTTAGCTCGTGAACCCCCAGGGCTTTCTATGGGGTTTGTTAACAGAATGAAGCATGAGAAAGGGTCCTGGATAAGGACCCAGGGCAAACACATGTGGTTTGGCTACATTTTTACCCAATACCATTTATCCTAAGAATTTTTTTATTAAAAGCATACACGGCAAGCACGAGCTGAGAAAGAGGCAGTAAAGGAGACAGACTGTGGGATACATAAAGGAAATCGTGTTTTATGGTTTCGCTTAATAGCGAAGGAATACAGTCAAACTGACCGCTATAAAAATGATTTAAAAAACAAATACTTAAACATTAACATTTTTTATTCAAACCTACAGATTGTAGAAGACAACCTCTTCAGCTTTGGAAAAAAAGAGAAATGCTGATTGGATGTTTTGACAAATGCATGTAAATAAATTCAAACCATACAAAGACAGAATTACTTATTTTTTTTGTTTCTATGACTGGATTGAATGTTTACTCTTTGCATAAATTTAATAAAGAGCAAAAATGTTCTACCATTTTAAATGTGCAGCTGAAAAAATAGTTTTGTGATGATTACAGCTCATGGTTTATTTACCCATGAAGCAGGTGAATACACTCACCAGTAAAGGTTCTGTTATGCTTATTTGGTTTTTAATGCTAAAGCTACACGTCACTGCGGTGTGTCATGCATGTGTGTTGCAGAACTCGCTGGAACGGCCTGTGATAGACGGCATACCTGCCAAGACACTTACCCGCACCTGAGAAAACAATCCATCCATTTTAAATTCACACAAACTCACACACCCATAGCAAAGGGGATACTCGTCCTACGACAGGAGTCACAGGCAGCTTCCTGTCTCTTCACATTACTTGGTATCACATGGTGTCAACAGTTTCCAGTCACTGCAGGCTACTCTTCACTTCTCTGAGGACGCGCTCATCAGATATTTTTAATCAGCCTGTTGCCTGTCAGCTCGCCATGATGCTGCTACAATCACTGTGTGGTGTGCTTAAGTCATACTTTTCCACATTACTCACTGAAGCCCATTTTCCGCCTCAGAGTAAAATAAATAAATCAATAAAATAGGAAATTGTGAGATTAATATTTTAAATATTATTTAAAGTTTAATATATAAAATAGTTACATTGTGGGATATAAAGCTGCAATTATAAAAAAAAAAGTTGTAATTGTGAGATATAAATTCACAATATTAAAAACAAAATCACATCTAAGATATAAAGAATTGTGAGATATAAAGCTGCAATATCAAGAAAGAAAGCCACAATTGTGAGATGAAAAGTTGCAATTGGATCTGAGTTATAATGTCAGAATAATACAAATAAAATCGCAATTAAGATATAAAGTAAGAATTGTGAGATATAAAGTCACACAAGTCACCATTTTGAGATTTAAAATTGTAATTATTTAAAAAAAATCACAATTATGATATAAAGTCACATAGATGTGAAGTCACAAGGTCTGTTTTTATTTATTTATTGTTATTAATTTACTTATTTAATAATGTATTTACTTGCTTACTTAGCAGGCGAAAACCGGCTTCCATAGCTATGAGAACAGAGGATGAAAATCCAATCTGAGATCTGACATTTACATTTGCTGACAATCGGTAGCAGAGATCTGTACAACCGAAAACAATTGAAAACATCTAAACAAGCGGCTCACACACTCCAGAGTCGCCGAGTTGAGTTCGGCGGAGCCCGGAGCCCGCAAGCAAAGCTTAAACGTCAACAAACCCGAGCACTCACCTTCCTGACATTCCTGACGGAAAATAATCCCGCTTCTACAAACAAACACTCCAAAGGCTCTTGGCTCTCTACATACATCAACATCAAGAGAGAGAGAGAGAGAGACAGAAAAACTTCCCAGATAATCTGGCCTTTATGATGTTTGTGGCCTGAGACAGCAGAGGGTGATGTGGCGGCATCATGCCTGGGCTAAGACGTCTCCCTTGAGTCGTGCCCTCTTTCCCTTCACCCCATCTAAAAGCCTTACATAATCCTGACAAACAAATAAACAACACAATAAACAGGCGGCACATGTGGATTAAAATGCCACAGCTGCAAAAAAAAAACAAACAAAAAAAACAATAATATAGAATAATGTCAAGTTTACGGTCATTCTATTGCGTGTCCCCCAACTACATTAAAAGCGATCTTGGAGACAGGCTCAACTCATCAGAGTGTCTTCTTTTTTACCTTCACCCTATCCGTCACTCCATCCCTGAGTGTCAGCCCCCCAGCTGAGGAATGTAGGTCATGATACAGAGCTATTTCAATACAGGCAGATCACAGCGTAGCAGGGGCGCGCGCACACACACACACACAATAAAAACTTCTCTCATAAAGGAGAGGCACATTCTGGCAGAATAAGAGGGTTTGCGAGTGTGAAAATTCGGAGTGGATAAAAATATCTGCAGGAGTGCTTCACAGTGGTGCGTCATTTTGCAGTTTCTCTCCGTCGATGAGCTAAAACGGGCTCTTTTCGCTTTCATACATGTAGATTTGCGCCTCCCCTCGCCATCTTCTTGGGGGTTATGCCAGCTGAATAATGTAGAGGGAGCAGTCGAATGGTTTTGTGCGAGTTGGTTGGGAGTCCTCCTGCTGGGCTGGGATCTATGGGCCAAAGAGATGGAAATCTCTCAGACGCAGGAGCCCAACACATCTGGGCCGTCTCAAGTGACAGTGCCGAGCCCCTGGGTCCATGATGCCTCACCCCTGCAGTGTGCCGAACCGCCGAACTGAGCCCTTTATCTCCGTCTCCCTTTCAGTCTTTTTCTCCTCTGCCGCTCCGTCTCCCACGTTCCTTCGCTCCCCGCTGCCTCTCGTCTATAGGTCGGTGCGTATGGATGAAAGAGAGGATTTTACTTCGTTTTGACAACGAGAGAATAGCTGCTTCTTCTGTATTGTGATGTTTGGAGAAACGTGTGCATGTGTATGTGTAAAAAATCGTCCCTGAAGGATTTTGTGTTGACACTTAGTTTGGAGTTAAACTGAGAGAGTCTGGCAGGCTTGGGATTTATCTGGAGACAAAGTGTGTGTGTAAAAGAGAAAGGACACATAATATTGTGATAGGCTGCATTCAGTAAAACACAGAAAAACACACCGAGTCCCTGATGCATATCTGCAAACACACTTACTCAATTTTTTTTTAAATTGTAAAATAAAGATAAACCCATAACGCTGCAATTATGATAAAATACTAAATAATATTACAGCTGTTAACATTTAACATTAGTAAAATCTGAAATGTAGTTTAAAAAAAAAAATCAATGCACATAGCAGTTGCAATTTTAATGGGATACAATTATAATAAATATTTAAGTGAAACTGTTAATCAAATAATCATTTAAATGAGATAAAATTATATTAAATTATGTTATAATGTATTAAATTATATATGACTCGAGACAATACTTTGCCGCACGATAATGAATAAAAATGTAATAAATTATTATTAGCATCTTGTGTACATTTTAATGTTTTATAAGTGCCAATCAGATTATTGATTTATTTTGAACCATTATCCTTCATTTCTGCTGGATTTTACATTTCTATACAATGCTTTATTTAAAAAAATATGCATTTATATTCTATGTACTCTTACACATTAATAGTAAAATATATTTATAAACTATTCAATTTAGAAATTAAAATATGTCATATGGATTATTCACTATAACACTTTTTTCTATTTCCGCCAAACAGAAAAAACAAAACCATAATTAGGCCTGTCGCAATAATCTATATATTAACTTATCATGCAACATATGTACCTGACCTCAATCATTTTTGGTGACGCAATATATTGCCCATTTTATCGCCCATGTTTACATGATAATAAATGTCATCAACATTTTGCCAATCACACTTTCATCTGCAATTCCTGCACAGAGGATTTAATCTACAATTCCTGCACCCTTACTTTACTGAGAATATTTACCATTTATTCAAGTTTTTTTATTTAGGATATTACATTTTTTGATCCTTAATTTCCATGATCTAAATAATTAAATGGTTGTTGTCATTTGAAAATGTGTAGCCTACTTGCATTATTATGCTGTTATATTATGATTATATATATTCAGTGGCATAAAATGGTCTTAAAATGACAATAATATCGTTTATCGCAATTATTTCTGAAACAATACATCGCACAACAAAATGTAGTTATCGTGACAGGCCTAACCATAATACTGTACCAAGTTGACGTGGTGCTCCAGAAAAATAAATAAAAAAAATAAAAAAATAAACATTTTGAATGACTGCAACAATTTTTTAGCTATTGGTCACCAGGTAGTCGACCTGAATTCACATGGAATGATGTGGCAGGTTATGTGTTAGCTTTCCATAATGCTTCAGCAAAGCTTTTCTGTACAGAAAGGCTTTAAAGATCTGCTGGAATATTAACATTAGCCTACAGCACTTCAGAACTGATCTAATGGACATTATGCTAGTCCTAAAGCCGTCTACTCTGTATTTCTCTTTGTCTCTCTTTGTCTACCACATGCTGTCATGTACGTCCCACAATAGCTCTGCTACAAAACCTAGTGAGTTGCCTTGCTGCCTATATACCCTTCTGTGGAACAAAACCCTAACAAGTGAGTGATCTGAAATACTCTACATAGGCGACAACTCTGTGTTGTCACTCAATTCACAATTGATTTCAACACAGGCGATGACAAGAATGACATGCTCAAGTAAGCATAAATATGCATAGCACACACATATTTTGGGTAAAAAATAGTCAGTAAAATGTTTTTAAACTTCATTTTCTTTCAGTTTTTATTTATATTTATAACCAACATTTCTCCTTTGTCAGCCATCTTGGATTTTGTTTTTTTTCAATGAGCTCGCTGCAGTTCATTCTCTGTGAAGAACATGTGATGCTGCCTTAAAATTGACATGCCTTCCTTTTTGAAACAGCCTTCGGGTTGGGAGGAGGCTCACTAGGTTTTTGGAACAGAGCTTATGTGTGTGTCTCTGAAGTGTTCCAAACTAATACCACCATTAAGTGAATTGAGGCAGATTTAATTTTATACCGCTAGCTAGAGAAGCACGATTCTGCTAACACACACACATACACACTTTAACGGCCTCAGCCAGGGATGTGATAGGACACAGCTGGGAGGTCAAGCTGACAGTAAGATGGAGCGGGTGTGTGCGACCTGACTAAATCCCCCCATACATCCAGTCCTGGACACACAAACACAGGGTAACCTGAACGCGCAGAGGCTACCGTCACCTATTCAGTCAGTCTCACTTTACATGAGGCCTATTTGCAGCTAGAGGCAGGAAGAAACATTCTCTCAACTACCGTGTGTGTCACTGTACATCTCATCTAGATGTATAGAGGGTGTGAGAGTGATCGATAGGCCTGTCCCTATCCGGCACTACAGTGTGCAGTGAGCACTGCAGCTGCGCCCCGCACTGGTGATGCATCACAAACTGTGGGAACGTCTGAAATATCTCAACGGTAAGCACTTTTGTACACACTGGAGTACATATGCATATGAGAGACAACAAATAGGCCAAAGAAAGGGGGATGATGTGTGAGAGCGAAAGACAAATAGAGTGCGCGATAAATTACTGGCATGATTTCTATCATATGCAAACTGGGAAATTGCTAAATGATTTAGCTGTGGCCAAACAATAGAACACAATCCACAGTTAACATTTGAACTCATCACAAGACTTTCCATTAATAAAAAAAAAAAAAAAAAATCGTATGAATACATCGTGCAAAGTCAAGTGCACGCACACACAGACACACACAAAAAAAGCAATTTAGCACAATGGACTGTAAACAGACTACTGAGAAAGAGGATTCCTCATTATAATGGAATAGGGAGGAAGTCTAATTCTGTATTAAAAGAGGAGAGAGAGAGAGAGAGAGAGAGAGAGAGAGAGAGAGAGAGAGATGTGTGCCTTGAAACAAGCCAATTAAAAGCAGCCCTTAACTGAGTACAGCATGATACACTGGCCTGACATATCTGTATGGGTAAATCTCACGAAAACATCAATTTTGTACTATATTGAATTGATTTAAATAAAATACTTTACATAGTAAATAATGATGTATATCATTATGTATAAATACTTTACTATTTATTTTCATTCATTTATTTATTTGTTTACCCACAGTACCATAATGAGAATGACATTTTTGGAATTACAGTAAGGTAAATTTGAGCAAAACTGCCTAGTTTAAATGAAAATAACATTACCAAAAAATACAAATAAAAAACCTATAGGCTTAATACAAATCTGTTTTGTTTTTTGTTTTTTTTATTATCCTATTTTCCTTCATTTTGTTTTATTTTAAATTTGGACTGAAATATGAACTCGACATGTTATTGGCAGGTTTCGTGAGATTCGGCCATATGACGGTGCAAAAGCTATATTGAATGACAACTGATATTAAACCATACTCAGTGGACAACATGAAACAGATGCTTGGGTTAACAAGCTCAACACTGTGTCTCTTTTGTATGACATTTTATGTAAACCAGAACTTGGGACAATGATGACTATAAATGTGTTTTCCTTCCTATTTATTAAGCTGAATGCCACAAGATACACAGAGCTAATTTGGTCTGTGTGGTAGCCTCAGAGAAAGAAACATTCCCCTAGTAAACACACAGAGAGTATATACACAGATGACACAAATCTAGAGTCATAACTCAAAGGCAGAGCGCTGCCCTAAATCACAGACACACACACACACACACACACACACACACACACGCAAAGTCTGCCTTCAGATTCTACGAATACAGTATTTATAGTACACTACCAATTAAGTAATTACACCAATTCAGTTTTTCAGAATATCTGCTGGTTTTAAAGGTAAGAAAAAAGTGAATAGACAAACACAACCCGCTGGGTGCCATTGCTTTCAGGAGTAGGGAAGCACACATCACTTATCAATGGCAAATTATCTGTCAAAATCTCTCGTTTTTGCTCTTAAAAGCGGTTTCTCAAACCACCACTAAACAGTGAAATTACTTGAAAATAATTGGCCAAGCTCAGAACTGTATTTTATAATATTTAGAAATGGCAATATACAAGAAACGAGTATGAATGTCAGAATAAATGCATTTGTCAGACTTCAATTAACTGTGACAATGTCCAAGCTATCTTTTTTTTTTTTTTTTTTTTNTAAAGAATGTGTCCATTTATATTTTTGGCCATCTGTTGCAAAGTTAGGCCCCTTAATTTAAGAAATCATCCAATTATAATATTTCAGGCAGAACAAAAATTCCATCACAAAGAGTGCACAAAGACTCCCAGTGCATTTAGAGTCAACATTGGTTTGGCTATCTGCCGTAGACTCCAAGTGAAGCATGGCATCCACAGAATCCTACGCACAGATTCATTTAGATTAAAGTGGATCACAAACAGTGTGAAAGAGCCGCGTTACATTAATGCAAACACTAAGAGCAAATGAGGTGAGACACAAATCACAAGCTATTTGCAATTCTTTGAAGTGTACAGTTACTTAAACCCCATATCCCACACAACGACAAACTCAGTATCCAGAAATAATGAGCCTGTGCGAGTGTGATTTTCCAGTGTGTGTATACAGTGATCAATATGATTGTTTTTTGTAGGGCTGCACGATATATCGCATGCGATTGTCACGCGCATTTCGTCAGTAAAGCCGGTTCCCTGATTACCGCTAAATCGGCATCACCTGCTTTCAAATGGAGCGGCATATAATAGACAGAGCCGTAGATCACTGACAAGCCACGCAATATCGCGTTCATNAGTGGATCACAAACAGTGTGAAAGAGCCGCGTTACATTAATGCAAACACTAAGAGCAAATGAGGTGAGACACAAATCACAAGCTATTTGCAATTCTTTGAAGTGTACAGTTACTTAAACCCCATATCCCACACAACGACAAACTCAGTATCCAGAAATAATGAGCCTGTGCGAGTGTGATTTTCCAGTGTGTGTATACAGTGATCAATATGATTGTTTTTTGTGAGGCAATTTTGCATTCTGTTTAGTGTGTGTGTAGGACATTTAGACTGGCAATAGGTTCACAAGGAAACAGGCTTATCTGTATTAACAAAATAAACTGTGAAACAACAAATGCAAGCTGCTAGAATGCAGAGTGAGAAAGAGAACTAGATGGCTGGTCCATTATTTGGGGGTGGAGGGCAAGCTCAGTCACTCCGTCAACTGAGCATAATGGAAAACATGCCTCTTGCCTGACATGCCTTAGTCATGTCCAAAAAAATTGCAGAGGGACTGGAAAAACAAAATGTTGGAAAC
This sequence comes from Anabarilius grahami, assembly GCA_003731715.1. Taxonomy (NCBI): domain Eukaryota; kingdom Metazoa; phylum Chordata; class Actinopteri; order Cypriniformes; family Xenocyprididae; genus Anabarilius; species Anabarilius grahami. Next base: position 3,683,797 of record RJVU01071404.1, read on the forward strand.
TAAAAGCAGCTAGTAAGAAAGAACAATGTCAAAGACCCCCGCATCCACCAACACAGAGTCACACACACCAAATACAGTCTGCGAGAGGAGACACCTGGCTCGCCTTTCACACCTAAATATAAAACGTGAAGACTCAATCCACTTTGAGGTCACAATTCTCGACAAAATGTCCTGCGTACGCCTCAGCGCAAGTGAAAATCACTTGTTTGACATGCTAAGGGTCATTAAAGCCCAAACACAGGTGGGTGGACAAATGTCAACAGCACAGGAGGCTGTGGTAGAGCACAGGGAGGACTCTCATTAAACTCTAACAAATCCACACATTCAGAGTGCTGCGCCTTCAAGCCTGGACCTCGCTGCCAACACGACCGGGCTCCTTCCATCATGGATGGATGAGAGAGCTGAATCTAGTGCTAATCACAACAGGGTGACTGTGGGTATTGTGTTAAAGGACCAGTGCAAATCTGCAAAATTATATGGATGTTTCAATTGCATTTTTAAGGTGCTGGAGATGAGAAATCAATGACTGGATGTTTCATTTCCATTTTCAGGGTGTTCACTAGTGTATGGTTCCCAAAAAACACACACATACACAAACCCACCTACTGGCATATAAAAAAAGCTTTGAAATAAAGCAACAGAACATCAGAGCCTGATAAAACAGGAATATTATTACAAAACAATGCCCAAAGGAACATGAAGATCACCACATACCAAATCTGCAGAATCAAACCCAGTGATGTTGTCACTTTAATTTGGCAAGGCCTGCAGCTAGGACTAGATCCAGTGAAGATGAAAATACAGGAAAACAAACACTTTAGTTGGCGGCCACTGATTTTCAGTCTTTTATTACTGCTGGGCATCTTTGGTTATCGACAGACGGGCAGAAATAATCTGATCTTTCATTGTTTGATGATGGAAACAGTGGAATGTTTGAAATCTGTCTAAACTATAGACCTGTAGACCAAATGTGACCCGTCATGGAAACCAGGGACACAAGTCGGCAGCACAACTATCGAGTAAAATGATTATGCAGAATCTGTTAGTTGAGATCACGAAGAAGCCTCTCCGTGTTTGAGATAGCAGTATTGGTATTTTTAAAAGCGTACATTTTGAGGTTGAAATCGGATTGTTTTTTTCAGAGATTCCAGCACGCAGTAGGGGCGTGTCATTGTCTGTGTGTATTTCCATACTGGAATCGGATACGCCGGCTTTTGTTTCTTTTGTTATTGCCCCGCCCTCCAAGGGAAGCGTGGCTACTTATTTATGCAGCGCTCTGGCCGGCTCTAGCTGATATCAAAATTCAATGAAGATGGACGCCGCAAAGAATATCGCAGACGAGCTGAACCATGGCCGTTACACTGAAAATGTTTTGAAGTACTTCTTCGAAAAGCCGGATGATTATGAACAAGCGCTCACTGATTCTGAAGACGATCTGAGCGACGATGAAAGCGGCATAATATATAAGCTTTTTTGAGTGCCTACCTTCAAATGGCCACAACTTCTCCAAATATTTTCAGATTTCCATGTGTTACACATCGTTGGAAAGCTTGGAGACTGCACTTTCAGAATCTGTGAATAACTCAAAATGCCCCAGAACCGACTTGTGTCCCTACTTTCCGTGACTGGTCACAAATAGCGGTGAGGTTTTCTGTGGGCGGAGCCTACCTGGTGGCAGAAAATGACAGTTCTGCAGTAGCAGTCAACGGAAGCCACGGAATAAAATAATAAAAAAAGTTAATTTCGAGTTTATATCGCACAATTCTGACTTTTTTTCTCGCAAATCCGAGTTTATATCTCACAATTCTTAGAAGGAGAAACAGAATTGTGAGATATACTCGTTATTCTGTCTTTTTCCCTCAGAATAGCGAGTTTATATCCTGCAATTATGACTTATCCAAACTGGGAGATATAAACACAAATGCAAGAAAAAAGTCAGAATTGTGAAATAAAAATAGGCTGTTTAAAAGTTATGTATGTAAAATGTTATAGGTTTAAATATTATTTCATGCTATGAATATTATGTAGACTTACTGTTTACATTGAATTCATGCTTTAATAGTAGACTAATCATTGCAGGTTTCATCAGTCCAGTCTGTGACTTGCAACATAAATGTCTGCATTTAGCTTCAAAGGACTCTGGGGTCTGACTGCCTTTATGGCAGGGAGATTGGCCATTAGTTTAACTGTGAAATAATGGTGAATGTGCCAGGCCAGTGAGCAGGGCTCCCTGGTCAACACGAGCATTGCAGTAACAGTTACAAAAGTTGAGCTCAGCCGGTGAAAGCAGTGCTGGGCGCGGATATTGATTGGCTTGTCTCATGGTTTTTGTGAGTGACAGCCAGCTCTATGGCTGTTGATTAACACCATGTAAGATGCTCGGAGTACTTTGTCACAAGATGAGTAGACACTCTTTTTCTTTCACACTCTCTCTGTCTCTTCTCTTTTCTTTTCTTTCTGAGTAAAAATGATGCTGATCGATCAGTACGGTGCTTTTAAAAAAAAGTTCTTAAGACGAGGCTATCAGTGCAGAAAAACAGCCTTTGTGTGAAAAATGGTGTGTGTTGGAAGGTGGGGGTTCAGGGTTCTGGCCATGAGTGCTGGGAACAGCGCACAAACACATGGGTGGAACAAAGTCCATGGCTCTAGGAAGGAACCCTAACTGTTACGGACATAAAGCATTATCCTTGAAGATATACAGTCTTGTAGCTTTGAGGATTTTTACGCTTTTATTAACTGCCAGTGAACTTTTGTTCTCTCTCTCAGATTCCAAGATAGAAATCACTATCATAAAAGAATCACGGCCCTGTTGATTGTAAACACACATCCCTTAATATGTGCTAGTTGGTGGTTGATGGCGAGTTCTGTGCTAAATAGACCTGTCACCGCTGTGGCTCTCCTGTGAACCCTATGCGGAAAGACTTCCAGATGATGGCGGCATGAACGGAGAGGCATTCCTCTCTCTCTTGGAGAATTCTCCTTTAGGACGGCCGATAAATCAATGAAGACAATGTTTTCTTTGGGCTAATTGTTTGAACAGTGTAAGGTCATTTGCTGGTAACGCTGAAGTGTCCTGTTAGGCTGGGCGCCGGGCCGTAATTGACAACATGTCGGATGGAAACAGGAAATAATCTGATCCCTCTTTGCAAAATGACTCCGCTGACTGTGTGGAACTGTGTGTACATAGGCCAGCGTGTGTGTGTGTGTGCATAGAGGGAGGAAATGTTAGCTATGGTTAGCATACATTCCCTCGAATGCTGAAGGGTAACCAGGTGCGGTACATCTCCGGAGGCAACGGGATTAACCCAGTCCTCTAGTGGCTGCTTAATAAAGTCATCCCACTCTAGAGGCCTCTGCTCTACAGGGAGAGAGCAAGGGAAGTTTGTAAGCATTCCATCATGTTAAAAAGAGCATTCCTGCCCTTAGGATACAGTGGAAAAGCAACGCCAAACTTTTGATAGTTTAATTTACTATTAAGAACATTAAGGAAACGCAGAGTCTTTATATGAATCATAGTGTTTCAGGAAAAAAAAAGAAAAAGAAAAAAACTGTTCACGTATCTGCTTACGAACCTGTTCGGTGAAAGTAGTCTGGGCAAACGGTGAGGTTTACATAGTGATAGAAATTTGATAGAAATGTTTTCTCAACATATTCAGTTGCCCATTCATTTACTATAGGGGAAATGAAGAGACGTTTCATATTAAGTGGCATTTGCAGAATAATAAAAAAAAGGCTTAAAGTTCAGTATTTTTTTTAACCCTTTAAACCTGAAAAAAAAAAAAAAAAAAAAAAAATCAAATTACTAAGCAACTATTGACAGGAATAACACATAATAGGTATCATTTTAAAGCTTAGAAACTCAGCTTTTTAATGCATCTAACCATTTTGATTTCTTAATGAGTGCTGAGTAGTCGCTCTAAACCTAAGTGTACCACCCGCGGGTGCCAACTAGCAACGAAAAAATTAATAATCATATTTTTCAAATCTACTGCCTTGATCAACACAAAATAAGTGTCATTTCAAAGGTTAGAGTCTGAACTTTACAATGAAAGTAGCCAGTTCGATTTAACAGTTCAGCTCCTGTACGTCACCGCAATCGTCTTTACCTTGATTGCAATCCTTACTCATCAAAACTTTACTTGCAAGATGCTAGTTTGTTTTATCCAGCGGAGAAACTTAGTTTGTGCATCATCTGGCCACACAGTTTGACGTTCCGTTCAAACTGTATTTCATACAGCGCTATGCGTGAGAGCTCGCACTCTTCAGATACAATCACAGAATATGACAGAGCTCATGTTTCAAAGCGAAACACATGGAACATGAGTCTCTACTCTCTCTGATGTCTCTGATGTAATCAGCCTGTTTTTCTTTACATTAGCACTGTTTTGGACTGATTATTTGAATACATTTATATACAAACCCAAATCCAAAAAAGTTGGGACACTGTACAAATTGTGAATAAAAACAGAATGCAATGATGTGGAAGTTTCAAATTTCAATATTTTATTCAGAATACAACATAGATGACATATCAAATGTTTAAACTGAGAAAATGTATTATTTTAAGGGAAAAATAAGTTGATTTTAAATTTCATGGCATCAACACATCACAAAAAAGTTGGGACAAGGCCATGTTTACCACTGTGTGGCATCCCCTCTTCTTTTTATAACAGTCTGCAAACGTCTGGGGACTGAGGAGACAAGTTGCTCAAGTTTAGGAATAGGAATGTTGTCCTATTCTTGTCTAATACAGGCTTCTAGCTGCTCAACTGTCTTAGGTCTTCTTTGTCGCATCTTCCTCTTTATGATGCGCCAAATGTTTTCTATGGGTGAAAGATCTGGACTTCAGTACCTGGATCCTTCTTCTACGCAGCCATGATGTTGTAATTGATGCAGTATGTGGTCTGGCATTGTCATGTTGGAAAAGGTCTTCCCTGAAAGCGACGACGTCTGGATGGGAGCATATGTTGTTCTAGAACTTGGATATACCTTTCAGCATTGATGGTGCCTTTCCAGATGTGTAAGCTGCCAATGCCACTCGCACTCATGCAACCCCATACCATCAGAGATGCAGGCTTCTGAACTGAGTGATGATAACAACTTGGGTTGTCCTTGTCCTCTTTAGTCCAGATGACATGGTGTCCCAGTTTTCTAAAAAGAACTTCAAATTTTGATTCGTCTGACCACAGAACAGTTTTCCACTTTGCCACAGTCCATTTTAAATGAGCCTTGGCCCAGAGAAAATGCCTGCGCTTCTGGATCATGTTTAGATATGGCTTCTTTTTTGACCTATAGAGTTTTAGCCAGCAACGGCGAATGGCACAGTGGATTGTTTTCACCGACAATGTTTTCTGGAAGTATCCCTGAGCCCATGTTGTGATTTCCATTACAGTAGCATTCCTGTATGTGATGCAGTGCCGTCTAAGGGCCCAAAGATCACAGGCATCCAGTATGGTTTTCCGGCCTTGACCCTTATGCACAGAGATTGTTCCAGATTCTCTGAATCTTTGGATGCTATTATGCACTGTAGATGATGATAACTTCAAACTCTTTGCAATTTTTCTCTGAGAAACTCCTTTCTGATATTGCTCAACTATTTTTCGTCGCAGCATTGGGGGAATTGGTGATCCTCTGCCCATCTTGACTTCTGAGAGACACTGCCACTCTGAGAGGCTCTTTTTATACCCAATCACGTTGCCAATTGACCTAATAAGTTGCAAATTGGTCCTCCAGCTGTTCCTTATACGTACATTTAACTTTTCCGGCCTCTTATTGCTACCTGTCCCAACTTTTTTGGAATGTGTAGCTCTCATGAAATCCAAAATGAGCCAATATTTGGCATGACATTTCAAAACGTCTCACTTTCAACATTTGATATGTTATCTATATTCTATTGTGAATAAAATATAAGTTTATGAGATTTGTAAATTATTGCATTCCTTTTTTATTCACAATTTGTACAGTGTCCCAACTTTTTTGGAATCGGGTTTGTATATTTTGTCACTGTTGGGCAGAAACCTTGTATCTCTATATATACTTTGTTTATATAATACTTTGTTAAGATAAGTATGACTTCATCAAGGAAATCCCTAGAAATACTGTCTTTATGAATGAATGAATGAATGAATGAATGAACGAATGAAGGAACGAACAAAGGAACAGGATTCATATTACCAAACCGCAAGTTATAGAAAATTAGTGACAAAAGATAAGACTTGACTTAGACTTGGCATTGACCATTCGGACATCTTTTCTCTTATATTTTTGTTCCTGGGGATGTTGTTGATCCACGAGGAATGGAGTTCTGTAAGAAACGTCAATGTCTAGATCAGCCACTCAGCCATTTTTGCTTGTGGGTACATGACACTCATCCATGACTGAGAGACTCTTTAAAAAATCTGAGGCCCGAAGCACAAGGCCGCTTACTGCCTGCCGAGTGAGATAGCTTTTATGAGCACCTTGCTTTTATCGCTCAATTTCGCATGTGTGCATGTGTATGTATTAAACACAATCTACAGCACCTGTTGAGTGTTGATGAAAGGCACATCCATTTGATACACATCGAAAAAATTCTCTTCACTGCATGATCCACTTGAAACTTACTATCAGACTGCTGCACAACAATAGAATGACAGACGTGTGCAGTGCAAAGCAGTGGGAACTGTCACGTCTATAAGTGGGAACAGTGCCCCTTAGAGTGAAAAATGCTACTCGCAGTTAGCGACTCATTTTCAAACCGGCATTTAACACCAAACAGCCACTCATGATTAGTGAGTAGATGATTCCATTTAAGTTTATCCAAACAGCTCTTTGGCACCGACACAGAGTTAATGGCATATTGACACACCGCAATTAGTAAACATGACACTCTACATCCTTCAAAGTACTTTTCGAAATTTGCCGACAACTAAGAGGGCACATTTACACATTCAAAGTAATAATAATGATAATAATGGTGTGGAGTGCATAAAGGGGTCTTGTATTTGCTAACAAATGTTGTTTCCCACCCAGACTAGAGTAAATGTCATCATGAAGGAGGCCCCCTGTTGAACACAGACTGTGCTAAACCTGAGTTACACTTGGCTCACTTGGCTCTGTCTGCAGAGACAGGCCATCATAGCGTCTCTGGGCCTGTGGTGTTTAATCGCTCTCCTGACAAGCAAACAATAGCCAAGGTGCAAATCCCCTCATTATAAACATATGTGGTGTGTCAGTCACGCTAATCTTCCTGTTGTTGGTTTATTGAGTATTAAGATAATCCCAATGACAACACTAATGGCCTTTGCCCAGCGAACATCCAAATCCTTTTCAATACAGTATCTGTGCTGTAGGCTGTCAATGTATTTAAGTCTTTATGCATGTTATTATCTGATCAGAGGACATGAGTTTATTAGGGTGATTACCTTTATTTAAAACATACCTTACAAGTATTAGTGGTGCTGGCTAATGCAAAGAGCCTTGGTTATACTTTGGTTTAAAGGTGCCCTAGATTTTTTTTTTAAAAGATGTAATATAAGTCTAAGGTGTCCCCTGAATGTGTCTGTGAAGTTTCAGCTCAAAATACCCCATAGATTTTTTTAAATTCATTTTTTTAACTGCCTATTTTGGGGCATCATTATAAATGAGCCGATTCAGGGTGTGTGGCCCTTTAAATCTCGTGCTCCACGCCCCAAGAGCTAGCGCTTGCCTTAAACAACATAAAAAAAGTTCAAACAGCTAATATAACCCTCAAAATGGATTTTTACAAAGTATTCATCATGCAGCATGTCTAATCGCGTAAGTACAGTGTTTATTTGGATGTTTACATTCGGTTATGAATGAGTTTGATGGTGCTCCGTGGCTAACGGCTAATGCTACACTGTTTGAGAGATTTATAAAGAACGAAGCCGTGTTTATGCATTATGCAGACTGCAAGTGTTTAAGAATGACTGTTCTTCGGAGGTCTTTTAAACAAATGAGATTTATATAAGAAGGAGGAAACAATGGAGTTTGAGACTCACTGTATGTCTTTTCCATGCACTGAACTCTTGTTATTTAACTATGCCAAGGTAAATTCAATTTTTGAATCTAGGGCACCTTTAAGGATTTGAACGAATCCTTAATTGTAAGTATGAAACTTTGGCACAAAACTCACCCCACATGATCTAGACTACAGACATGAACAACACTTTGAATCTGAAAAAGGTAGAATTTACAATTTTCGCCTGGTGGATAAAAAAATAAAAAATAAAATCCTCTAGAGAGGAAGTACAAGTGTATATACAAGTATATATAACTAAGTCTAATTTTAAATGTCCTTTTTTTCTATTTTTCTTTTATTCTTATGCATAATAATAATATTAATTATAAATAACAAGTATATATAATACTGCTCAAAAGTTTGGGGTCAGTAAGATTTTTTTTGAAAAGAAATTAATACTTTTACTCATCAAGGACACATTAAACTGACCAAAAGTCACAATAAAGATATTTATAATATTACAAAAAAAATAAAATAATATATATATCTAATAAATGCAGTTCTTGCTGAGCATTCTACATTGCCATCATATGAATACACAATATCTAAAAATACATTCAATCATTTTACAATATTACTGTTTTTGTTTTATTGTGTTTGTGTTTATTGTAACTGTTTTGTTATTTTACATCGAACAAAGCCTTAGAGAACATAAGATTAGTAAGTGCTATATTTATGAGAGAGCAGTTATACATTTGCATATATTTGCATGTATATCAAACAACACTAGCATTACAGCATGGCCTTTTGTATGTGGGCAAGTACATAAGTATCAAAGATCAAGATTGTGTGTATGAGTGTTTGCATATACAAGGCTCACGTTGCTCCAAGCCAAAACTGCCACAACGTGGCTAACTGCCAACCTAGGTCAAACACAACTATAGGGAGCTTTTCTCTGAAGTTCTCTCCTTCTTTCTCTCTCTCTCTCTCTCACACACACACACACACACACATACTGGTACGGGTGGTTTATAAGGACTTTTTTCCCAAATAAGTTCCATTGTGGTTTATGGGGACCCACCTTTCCCTTTGTCATAGAGATTAATAAGAAACATTAAACTGCTCCTTATGGCATGGGGTAAAAATCTGACTGCTCAGAATTAAATTCTAGTGAAACAGTCTGGAAATATGAAGACCTGACATTCTAAAGCACTGTGAGGACAGGGCGGGAGTGGGCGTTTCCTGATTTAATTATGACTTATGAGGACTACCCTGGTTTATCGGGACAGTCACCTACAGTACATCATTAAACATGAGGATCATACTTGTTTAACTTTACCCTTGTGTGTACCACATCATTTAAGTACGTTTCAATACCAGTATATAGAAAAACAAAAGAAAAAACAAACCAAGAAATTATCAGCAATTGCTTAACCTGGCTTAATCTTATTAAATATTTCAAAACGCAATCCTGAGTTTGTAATGTTAGCTTTAGCAGGTGTGATGTGAGTGAAGAGCAAAGAGAGAAGAGGGGAAGTGAAATATGAAAATAATTTAGCTATAAAAA
>RJVU01071404.1:3693424-3717495 GCA_003731715.1 Anabarilius grahami
CACACACACACACACACACACATTTATCTCCCAGTCCACATCAAACCGCTCAAACTCAATTAAACCTGCTCTCCATTTTGCAAACTGTAAATGAGATAAACAGTGAATGCATATTGTTGTTTCAGGCAGGCAGCATGTTGTCTAGACCATTAAGCAGGCAGACCAAGATCTTATCAGAGCCAGTGCATCCACAGAGGAATGTGTCATAAAAATGAGAAACTCTCTCAGATAATGAATCTGTCAGGTCACAGGCAGTCAAATATTGTAGCACAATGGTGTCTCGTTGCCATGCATGTTTAATTAAGCTTTAATTTCCCATGGAACAGCAATTACGTCGAAACGAGGGGCCATTGAGACTGATGTAACTCTAATATGGCCACCAGGATGAGGCAAGCGTGACTGATGCTCCAGAATGGGAACTTGACCCCAGAGCAGGAGGTTGAGTGAAGCGTGTCTCAACGCCTCAGTGTCATACAGAATTTAACCACATCACACTTTAAACAGGACGACCCATAGGAGACAGTAAATAATGTAGTACAGTAGAGCAAAACGCTGTTTTCATTTACTGTGCTGTCAGTGATGTGGGCAGCTCACGGGGGCTTTGCGAAGGTGTTATGTTGAACAGAAGGGCTGACTAGACTGTCCGAAATACAACCTATATTTGGGACCATTTTTGGTGTTCTCGCTCGCACAGATAGGCAAATCTCCTCTCGTGGTGAGTAGGAGTGCTCTTTTGTGGGTCACGATGGTGTTGGTAAAGGGCTCTCTTCACTCTGAAGTTGATTATGATAATGGCTGATGATTGCAATGATGTAAACCACTTTCTAATTGCTCATCAGCGCACGTCGTTCTAGGTTGATTTGAAACGGCTGCACATCCTGCTCGGATCCATGCTTGTGATGACAAGAAACTTCGACAAATTTAACACTCCTTTTCCACCTTTGAGTTACTTTCACAGGACATGAAATAATCAATAAGTTTGAAGCTTGAAGGATACAATTATTCTCTGAAGAACTTCCTGTGACTGCCGCTTAGCGGTCCTGTGTGATTTCTGTTCTCTGGAAGACTAAATTGAATCATCAGAACAAAGTGCTTGACTCAAACTACTGCAGAATACGGCACTGAGAAGAAACAGATTCTTCATTAAGAGGCAGAACAAGCAAATGGGTCTGCCGTACCGACCAGTATATGCTAATCTTACAATCATTCCTAATCGGAGTCAATCTGATGTAGAATCAGCCCTAGAGGGCTCTTTTTTACAGGATAACAAGAAGCGTAATGCCATCATCACTTACAGCTAAAGCCACTGATGGAACGCACACATTTGACCGTAGTTTTTTGGTTCTAGAAACAGAGCTGTAAACGTCCAGTTGATTTATACATCTGTACCTGTCCAGTTAAACAGCAAGATTATTGTGCACTGACTAAACACCACAAGTTACAGCAAAAACCACTCCATGCTGAGCAACCTCATAAACCAGCGGCTCTCGAACACACTTTCATACAACCTACTGGATAAATGGGACAACACTTCTGGGGTGTCACAAAATAGATTTCACTAGGTTAGTGCCAGAAAGTTGTAGAACCATAGACTAACAGGGGCGTACATGTATTCTTAGCAGTATTTATTTAAGCTTAGAATGACCTGTTTAACATTTTTAAGACCTTTAAATCTCAAAAAGATTAATCTTCTAGCACTTGGAAGAAAGAGCGCTGGCATATGTGGAAGTGCTGGGATGGGTCGCTTTCAGCTAAGTCACAGATACTCCCAGACGGATCCAGAAAACCAGAATTGTGTGGGAGTATATTGTAAGCATGTGTTTGAAGTGCAGCAGAACATTGTTGATGATTGTTAAACTTCTGGCAGTAAACTGAAGCAAATGTAAGAAGACACACTGATGACTGAGCTAGAAGCAGTTCACCAACATATATCTGTTATTATTTACTAACCTTGTGCAAAACACATACGAGTTTATTCTTCTGTTATATGGAACAAAATATGAACTATTCAAAATAATTGTAATTTAATTTGGTAACGGTAATGGTAATTTAACAAAAATAGTTCATACAACTTATAGTCGTTTGAATCCAAACTAGCTGTGTGTGAATTGATCAAAACAGACCACTGATAATCTTTTTTATTTTTGGTATATATGAAGAGTTTGGTTCCAAAACGCTATAAATCCATTTTGATTCATTTGAGTAAAAGTGTGTTTTCTTTACCAAGAAAGTGGCAAGATGAAAACCACTATTTTCTGTTTCAAACTTTCATATAGCATTTTTTGTTTATAAAAACATTAAAAATTCAAATCTAGATTTTGATTTTCAAAGGTTTATTATAAAAACTGATTATTTTTCCCCCCAAAATGCAATAAATCCATGAAACGTTCTTTTCAAAATGCAATTAATCCATCAATAGAAAAGTTATTTTTCATATTGAAAATACACAAAGTAAGTTGATTCACATATATGACAGCCTCTGAACAAAATTAATTCACCGAGTCATCTTGTTAATGTTATAAATTAATTATGTCTCCGTTTGTCATTACCGATTGAAGAGTATCTGGCGCCACCGCACGGTTAAAATAAACACATTTGCCGAGTACATTGGAATTGATTGCAACTACCCACGGGTGTTGCTATATTGGTGTGACAAAGTAAAATATAGCTGATATAGTCCTTGCCTGACAGTGCAATCATGTTGTTGTTGTTTTCAGATGTTTAAAATCAAAACTAGCAATGCCAAATTCGAGAATTAATCATTCTAGGTCAAACGGCTTTTAAAAACTGTCCATGATTCAGTTTTGGGGACCGTGACAGAAGTTTGATGCTGTCGTGGAACAAGCAACAGCCGGCATTTTCCTCCTCCCGACTCGAGTGCCTCATCTTCTTAATTTCCTCACGAAAATGATTAGATTTCGATGGCTTACGTTTCTTACCCACTGCAGAAACCACATGTTCGCCAATGGCGTCAAAATTGTGATTGGTTGAGCGGATATATCACATTCTGCAGAGAAGGGAGACTGGCGTTTGTCGCGTTTTGGAAACAAAGGGAGAAAACATGACAGAATACAGAATAACACGACGGAAATCGTATTTTGCGCAAAATTAATAAATTACTTTTCAATACCGAACAGATACAATAATGATTTTGGCAGAAACTCTTTTTTTTTTTCTTTATGCCGTTTATCGTGTTCTGCTGTTTTCTACTATTTAGAAAGTTCATACTTTTTGAAAAATGGTGGTTTGTAGTATAACTGAAAGAAAATAATAGTATCAACAACAGTCCTTTTTCTCCTATTTTTTTATCCTGTTAATACTGTAAGCCTTCAATAAACAGACTATAGGGGATAGGGAAAATGTGACTTATAATGAAATATACCTGCAGTAATTATTAAATTTTTTATTTTTTTATTATTTTATCCTTTATATTATTGTTCTTTATAGCAACCAAAACCAAACAAAAAACAACATCAACAAAACAAACAAACAAACAAACAAAAAATCTGGTTGGAGTAGTTGGAGGGCAAGGATATCAGTGAATAGAGTTGTCAAAAGTACCAACTTCGGTACCTAGTCAGTACTGAAATTTCAAAAATGTGATGCTTTGAGTGCTGTTGAGTGGATTCGTAAACACCTCTGATTGGCCATCGTGTTCACATGCTTATCGGATATGTCTGATTGGCTTCAATGATCAACGCTGTAAAAACGTTGTAAAAAGTTATCAATGACACTCTTCACAGAGAGCTTACACAGATACACATGGGTGCGTTAGAAAGCAGACGTCTATTGCGGACCAGTCCGCTTATAGACACCTGCTTTCAAACACTCCTGCTCCCGCTTTCAAAACACTTTCAAATTCAAACACTTGCGTTGATCATTGTAGCCAATCACAGACATATCCAATGAGTGTGTCAACACAATGGCCAATCAGAGGTGTTTACAAATCCGCTCAACAGCTTGACAGACATGGCCACAGTGTTACTGTAACATTTCCCATATAACACCCATTTAACACCTGGATGGCTTAGTAATTATTATATCTGTGCTGTATAGAAAATACATACACATAAATTTGAAACAATATAGGCATAAGTAAAATATTGTTTTCATAGTTAAATAGTTTTATTTAGTGCAAACTATTTCTTTGTTGTTGTCATACTGTATGTCTGGCGTAAGTTGTTGCCTTTGAGGTGATTTCTGGTCATGGTGATTGTTCATGGAGATAAGCAGCAAAGCAACTAATCAAACAGAGATATGGAGGATTCTTACAGTTTGGCAGAGCTTCAGGACATCTGGGCCAAGAGCTTAAACAGATTTGTCAGAGCAAGACACCGATATGCTGTTAAAACAGCTAAAAACACAAGTGCATGCATGCAGAAACAAGCACACACAAAGAGGTAAGAAGGGAATTGTGTGAATAGCAACACCCATCTTCAGACTATGTGAAGGATACTTGGGCTTTACTGAAGTGTGAAGTGTCTACTTTGACAAGTAGCACTTGGCAGTCATCTCAATGCCAACAATATATCCACAATAGAATAGAAATGCTCTGAGATGGGCGATGCATACTGTTATCCACTAAGAAGGACAAAAGATAACTTCACTGTAAATAAAATACATATATAAAGTAAGAGCATTATATCAGTCATGTTACTGTACGGAAATACCCATAATGTTTGCTAATATCATCAATAAATGAGAATGTGCAAACATAAAGCAGTGTGTGTGTGTGTGTGTGTGTGTTTGTACTACAGGTATGCTGATGTTTAAATCACCCTTTATTTTTCATTTCAGACATCGAGCACACTTGTCTGAATGAAAAATATGTCGGTGGATACTGAAGAGTCACTCTCTTTTTTGTTGGCATGTGTGGATGTAAAAAAAAAAAAAAAGGCAATAAGCTGTAAACTAGCACTCTCCTTTCACAGATACAACACATCAGTGCTCTAAAAATGGTACCTGTGTAAGTCAAAAAAGTGATTGTGAGCTATTATCCTAAAACGAAGCTGGGTTTATAAATGCATGGAAAAATTGCCAGTAGACCTAGAAAAAAATGTGCATGGTAACTCTGAATTAAACCCAACCTTGCTATGACCTCAGTCTAAAAACAGGAATGTGTCAAAAGCATGTGGGCTTGGTGAGGCCTTGATCAACAATGAAAACAAACAGTAAACTCCGCTCAAGTGATGAAAGTCACTTCATTGAAATTGGCATTCACCGGTGAGTGCCTGTAGCTACATTAAGTGAGTGGAAATCTCGGCGTGCGACATCTTAAGGTAAAAGACGAGCTTTATTGTTTGGTTAAAACCCAACACTGCGACATGTGGTCATGCATAATGGTGTCTACTCCAGGGACCGTGTGTCTAAGCACCAGCCATAGTGGGATATCAGTATATCAAAGCTTTCCTGGAGAATACAGTACAGTAAGAGCTAACCGCAGTGGGTCTTCCTCAGGCCCTGTGGTCCTTCTCACAACAGCATTTAGCCCCACTGTGCAGCTTTATCAATGTGTGTGTGATGATGGATGGATAACCTTTACTGGCTTTATCTTCACTATGGAGCTGCTAGCTGTTGCAGTTAGGCATTATTGAAAGTCTATCAGAATCCTGCACCACAGAGACCATCAAAAACCTCCTCAAAAAGTTTCTCTCTTAGAATGAAACTACAGGGTTGGGATTTTGTCATTTTGCACATTGCCATTGTTATATCGATGTCCCTCTGCATGTCAGCATATGTATATCATAGCACTTAGGTATCAATGTGACATTGTTTCCCAAAATATCTTAACAGAAATTGTAAAAATGCTACAGTAAAAAGAAGGGTTAGTTCATCCAAAAATGAAAATTCTGTCATTTATTACTCACCCTCATGTTGTTCTACACCTGTAAGACCTTCGTTTATCTTCGGAACACAAATTAAGATATTTTTGATGAAATACAATGGCTCAGTGAGGCCTCTTTTGCCAGCAAGATAATTAACACTTTCAGATGCCCAAAAAGGTACTAAAAACATATATAAAACAGTTCATGTAAGTACAGTGGTTCATCCTTAATATTATAAAGTGACGAGAATACTTTTTGTGTGCCCAAAAAAACAAAACTTTCAACAATATCTAGTGATGGCCGATTTCAAAACACTGCTTCTAGGTTTTACGAATCTTTTGTTTCGAGTCAGTGGTTCGGAGCGCCAAAGTCACGTGATTTCAGTAAACGAGGCTTCGTTACGTTACATCATAAGTGTTTCTAAATTTCAATCGTTGACACATGACTTTGGCAGTTTGATACGTGATCCGAACCACTGATTCGAAACAAAAGATTCATAAAGCTTTTTTTTTTGCATTTTTGGGTGAACTAACCTTTTAAGTTACCATGAAAAACCATGAAAAACATTACTGCAATTTGACTCTTAAATACTGTAAAAAAATGTGTAAAGATTGAGTAAGGATTATAAATAACCATAAATTTTATTTCTTAAAAAAATGCACAGATCAAAGGGTCAAGGTTAGTTAATGCTTGCTGTTTCTGTTAATTTGAATATCTCTTTCTTTAACCACCGTAATCAATCTCTCTCTCTATTTTTATTTTTTTTCATTTTTTTTTGGAAAGTCTTAAAAGTGTTAGGTTTTTGTTGTTGTTGTTTTTGTTAAAACTTCTGGGGGATCTTGGGCCAGTTGAGCAAGTTCAATTGAAATGAACAGGTTGCTAACAGACAGCTTTCTCCAGGCATTGTTGAACACCTTGGTATTGTATGCATTACCTTCCTGGGCCTGATCAAACAAGCAGACGTGTAGAGACTATATGGCTCGCCCTGTAACGCGGGGCATTCGGAGCAAATCAATACATGTATTATGAAATAAAAAAGTAAAAGAGCATGGCTGGCGTGTACCTGCCGTCAAGGGAAATTAGCTGTTGACTCGGCCAGCTCAACCTCAGACAAAGGCTTTTCTCCCCTTCTGATGCGCCCTGTACAGTGCAGGAGGCTGGTGTAACCTGGGAAACTGGAAAATCTTGCGGAGGTGGGAAAAAACAACTCATAAAAATGAAAGGATTCAATTTTCGAACGTATGCACGAACCACTTTCTATCATGCTGTGCTGCAGTCTATTGACAGCATATAACATTTCATTTAATCATTCAGGGGGCTAAAAATATAAGAATGTACCCATGAAAAAGATAGCAGTGATACGGAAGGATGGAAAATGAAAAGCAGATGGGAAGATTGCCGTGGCGCTGTCAAGACAAGAAGACCATGTGGAGCTCATCAGGAGAGGATCGGTGCCCGTGCCGAAATCCGATCACGGCGACGCAGGCTTGTACTGAATGCTTAACCAATTAGGCCGGACATCAGAAGCTCCGCCGCCCTGGCCACTCCCGGCAGGGGACAGGAGTTACCTTACCGAGCCCAGCCGTTGCGGTTTAGCTCAGGTTTATTCACATCCAGCTCAAAACCTTCAGACTGAGAAACATAAGCCTGGCTCCAATCATATAAATAAGAAATGTTTATGCCTCAGACATGGCCAAACACAAAATAGGAACATTTCAGGGTTGCTGGTGGTATGGATGTGTTTTTGGGATAGCTTACATTAAGCACATAAATGTGTGCCCTGAAGCACTTCAATGTAGAGGAAACGGTCCAGAGAGACATGCAGAGCCAAGCATTAAATGCCTAGGATAGAGTGGATAGTTTGTTGATCCCAGCTAATCATAATAGATTTTGGGCCCAAATCACATCTTGTGCGCTTTCCTGCTTCTTCAGAGTCTATACAAACAATCCAGCACTTGAGCTCTGTTTCTCTTGTTGTTTAATGGGTTGTAATCGGCAGGGATTTTGTAGTTCGATTTTATCACAATACTTGAGTCACGAAATATCCCAATTCTTTATGTGTTGCCATACAGAGAGTATTGTGATACATAGTGATTTATTTATTTATTGAGTGAAGTAAGCGAGTGTTTCATATGATATTGTACGCCAATTGCATGGGTCACATTACGATCGTTCTATTCTGTAGTGAAGGCATGAGATTGATTCGAATGAAAGATGGGGCATCTCACATTTGTGCAGCCATGCTCTTTCAATTAGGATTTCCATATCACTGCTTTCAAATGCAAAAAAGAAAAACAGATTTAACCTTGATTTAATAAGCAACACACTAATTTTACATCATATTAATAGTTTATTCATAATTCATGCAGTTATGTTGTTTACATTTTATGTATAAATGTATATATTGATACATTATTTATTTATTTATGTAGATGCATTTATTCAATTTTCCCAATGGTTGCATTCTGTTCCGTATTATTTCTAAAAACTGAAAACATTTATTGATAACTTTAACCCAGAAGAGATCATTTGTACACTATGTATAGAAATAAAATTTTCTATACATAGTGTACAAATGATCTCTTCTGGGTTAAAGTTATCAATAAATGTTTTCAGATGTAATTATCATCCAAATTCTATTATGTGAAATATCACCCATAAGTGAAATAGAAATTCATAGAAATTGGTTTGAGTGAGACGAGCACTGTTGCGTAAAAGGACCTCTTGTCTAGATATGCACACATATTCTGCTTTAAGTGTCATCCACATGAATTGCCTTAATAATTACTCATATTATTTGGTTCTATGTAAGGTAAATTAATGTGTTAATGCGTTAACTACAAAACAAAATAATGAGATCATTCACAATTAAATATTTTAATCGACTGACAGCTCTAATTAATATTGATACTTGCACTTCCCTTTGAGTGTTTGGTCAATTACTTCAAGTGGAACAGGAACAGACAGTGTATTATAGACAAGTCAGATGTGTTTAAGCAGCTAATGCAGCCCATCATCAAAATGTGAGATACTATCTAGGACAACAATGCATTAGACTAGGACAGAGAGAAAGAGAAAGAGGGACAAAGTATAAGAAAAAAAGCATGTCCAGTATCATTACACTAGAACATTGCACTCTGGGGTATCATTAAAGGATTCAATTGTGTTAGTGCCGTTAAACATGGCGCTAATTCGGGCCCTCTGAGAGGTAATGACCAATCTGTCAACCGCCATCCAAAGGGGGTAAAGGGAAACGCAGCAATACTAAAAACAGCAGAGACCAATTACGTCTTTATATCATATTACACATGGCCAACACAACCGGGCCAAGCAAGTGCATTATGACATTAATTAAGTTCTATGATGATGTAACCACTGTTCAAGCTAAAGAACATTCTGAGAATGCTGCGATACTAAACAAACAGCACATTAATACAAGTCTGCTGCAAGCTAGTTTGAGTGCTTACCGATAAATTCAACAAAGGTCAACATAAGCAGAGATGGAAGACATATTCAAATGAGTCAGATCACTGAAAGACTAATTCAAAGAGGCTGCACAGAATAAAAATATGGATAAAAAATGAATCAATTAAAAGAGGTTGTATAAGCCTTATTACGTAATGTGGTCTTCTGTAATTGCTATAGCAATATATATATATATAATACAGGGGAGAATGGGGTAAGATGAGCCATTTTTTACTTAAGTGGTCCTTATGAGGCAGAAGTACAAGGAAAGTATTTAAAGTAATTTCAGGATGTTTCCTATCATTTTAAATGATCCGAATACATCTATGACAAAGGGGTCTAAAAATATGGCTTCTTATAAAAAAAGTGTTCCTCTGGCTCAATTTACCCCAGGTTAGGGGTAAGTTGAGCCGAGTCAGTAGGTGGGTGTAAACTGACCATCTAAATGAATCTGAATAAAACCCATGTGAAATTTTAAAGATAATGTACCTATTTTAAAAACTAAATTTAATAATCAAATTTCCTTTTACAAATATTCTTTGTAAAAATATTTTAGAAATATTTCTTTTTTTAAAGCTAAATTAAACAACATAAAACCAACCAAATGAAGTTGAAATTTCAGTATCTTTAATTGTTTGCATTTCTGAAACAATATGTTGAACATCAAAGTTGTAACCTTCCCATAAACAGACTAAACAGAGAGTTTGTTGAGTAAAATTAAATAAAAACTAAATAAGAATGAATAAATGTCACTGAAACTAATAAACATTTTAGTCAAAAGGTTCTTGACATGGTAGTTTCTCTGCAATGTTGACCATGTTAAGCCATTAGAGACTACAGGTGGAAAGATATATGATTAAACACCATCTGGTTCGTATCAAAGAAGGATTTGGTGTACTTGTACACTGTTCCTATCAAATAAACTCTTAAATAAAGATAAACTAAACCAGCTGCGTAATATTACATTGAAATGACACCAGTTTATACTTCTGATTTAACTTAAATTCAGTGCCTTATGGTGGGGTAAGTTAAAACGCTGGCTCAATTTACCCCATATCATTTGGCTCACTTTGCCCCATAGCTGCCATTTTAGGAAAAGCTAGCTAGCTTACCAATTCAGAATAATATTTAGCTTAATGACTTGCATGGTTTTATACGTTGCTAAATCACCAATATGCATCATAAATAGTTTTAGATCTGGACAAATTTGCTTTGATGAAACAGCCATTACATCTGTTATGTTAAGTTTTTACTTCGATGAGCCAAAAACAGTTTTTAAAGTAAATAAGCGACTTCCACTCCTCTCATGTGTTTCTCCTTTTCACAGTCTGGCAGAAATGATGGGTGGTTCTAAAATATATGGTCACATAACAATAAAATGGTATGGTTGCCAAGATACAGGGGGTGGGTCAACTTACCCACTGGCATATCTTACCCCACTCTCCCATATATATATGTGACCTGTGCTGGCAAAATGAGTCGCAATGACCAAATTATCACATATGACTTTCATTCTCTATTTAAAAAAAAAAAAAAAACTTCAAAATGATGTATGATTTGTTGGAATCCAATAAAAAAATGACTGAGCTACACCTGTTTGAATTCGATATAGTTAGCAAAGTCAGTTTTGGGAAAATCGAGTTAAAGTTTTCTGAAGGTTCCAAAACAAAATTACCAACAGTAGCAACCATACCTTAAAATCCCTGGTAATAACACCGGATGTGAACAAATATACAGTGTTGCTTGGAAGTTTATGAACCCCTTGCAGAATCTGTGAATAATTTTAACAAAATAAGAGGGATCATACAATATGCATGTTATTTTTTATTTAGTACTGTCCTGAGTAAGATATTTGACATACATTTTTTTTACATATGGTCCACAAAACAAAAAAAATGCTGAATTTATAAAAACAACATTTCAACATTACAGTATAATTAAAAGCTATCAATTTTATCATTTATTTGGCTTTAAAAAACATAACTTTTATTTTAAGTGAACTTAAAAACAATATCTTCACATAAACCCATTGTAATAAATGTCACATTTGAGCTGTGCCTCATCAGGGCTCAACACTAAGGTTTTTTTCTACTGGTCAAGTCAGACCAGTTCAGAATTTTACATGGCCAGCTAAAATGCACAAAAATAAATAAATAAATAAATAATAATAATAATTATAATAATAATAATAAAAAAGACCCATGTAACCCTGTATACAGTGCTTTAAGATTTTCAGGTAGGTCTAACAGGTAAATATACAGAAATTAAATAATCAAACACTGCACAGTCTTTACTGAATAAATTATAATTTGAATATAGATTAATCCTTATTAAAGCTACAAAAGTTATTCAGTCGAAAGCAGTGAGTGATTTTGCTCTTTGATTAACATTAATGACACAGACAACAGCAGGTTTATTAGGCTGCTGTCGCGGATCTGACACACATGCACACTTTTAACTCATTAAAAACTGTGCTCACGAAGATACTCGACAAAACAGGAACTTTGTCATAATTTTGTGTTTTTGTCTGTTTAAGCATGCAACAAAACTCAATCCGGGACTGGCGCACTGTCTGAAGAGGCATTCTGTGCGCGCGTTTCGGGTGTTTGTTCACAGAGAGCCACTTAACAGACAGCACGCCAGGACAGATTTGAGTTCTTTTTTTTGCAACTTATCACGCTCGAATGGTTTAATAGCACTTGAATAAATGATCATATACTGTAGCACAGCCAAAGGATGACAGAAAAAAAAAGCGGTGTTAATTGTGTTAAATATTTTATACCGAAAAAAAAAATCAACACATTCATTTTGACAGACCTATATGAAAGAACAAGAAAATGCAGAGAAGGAAGTGGGGAGACTGCCTAAACCAAGCCAAGAGGAAAATGTGACTAATGGTGTAAAAAAAAAAAAGGGCCCTAAAAGTGCCAGCATGCTTTTGGCAGGCCAGCGTCACATATGCCGTCAGGTCCTGAGCATCCGTATGTCATGTTCCAAGTGACAACAAGTGACAACTGGTACTGCAGTCTGTGCAGCATCCCTGACTTCTGGTTGGGGGAGACTAAAGTGTCACAGCTCTGATCCGCCCCCATCATACCAAAAATATTAACCCTCACCACAAACATTCTGACAACCACTGCTAGGCTTCAAAGTCACAGACAGAATGTGCAATCTCCATGTAGAAAAAAACTACTCTGACTTTACTGAAGGTCAAACCTTGTTTTTTTATTTATTTATTATTTTTACTTATGCCTGTTGGAAGTGGATGTATAAGTGTTATGACGGGAAGGATGGGAGAATGAAGTTGAACAGCATGAGCCTGAGGAATCATTTGCCTCCACATAGAGTCATCAGCAGTGTAGAGAGGGAAACTGATGGCAGAGGTGAGCGCTTTGTGAGCTTGACCTCGCTCGGATCTGATAGTTTACTGCAGGGGTGCTGCCATCGAGCAGCTGGGATCCCTCCTCCAAACCTTCTGTTGAAGATTGAATAAAAGACACTGAATGGTCAACAGACAGGGTGCAAATGCATTTTCGGGACACAGCAGATATGTTCTGTGATAGCAACAACAGGGGGATGGCAAGAGAAACAACAGAAAGTCAATTTCGCAAGTGCGGAGACCTTAATGGAGCTGATGCATGGGGGTACAAATAAAAAACAGAACAGCATCGACATGGACCAGGCAGATAAAAGGGGGTCGGCTCGCTCTGCTTGATGCAGGGGAAGATACACGACTGGAGTCAGTGCAACGGTGCGGCCCAGAGAAACGAGCGTCAAACGTGGTAATGGAGTAACGGTGTCACCAAGAGGGCAAAGGCGAACAGCGGCGCACTCCGTGAGCGATAACAAAACGATAATTGTAAAACTCATTTGCATTAAACGACAGAAACCATTAGGGGCTAATTAATTCTAGTGGATGCGTGTTCCAAAATGGGAGTGTCCTGCTGGCTGACGAAGAGGGGTTCTTGAGGAAGAAATCACAAATGGGAAAAGTGTCTACTGGCAGCTGCTCATTAAGGATAATGGGGCGATGGATAGTCACTTGCGCTAAGAGAATCATCCATTTCAGTAAACAGAAACTGATTGATATTTGAGCTATAACTGCCACCATTAGGGCCCTCGAATCGCACGATGTGTGCAATTTCCTTGCTGTATCGCTTTTAATGGATCTCGGCATTGTCAGGCTTCGATGTTTCCTGCAAAAAAATAAATAAATACATTTAAAAAAAACAAAAAAACAGCAAACAGCATGAACCATAATAATAAAGAAAAATCTCTCTTGATAAGTTATAATTGCTTAAAGTGCTAGTCTCATACAATCTCATACACTAAGAGCAGAAAAAAGTTTCCACAGGACCACTGGCAAGTTTCCCAAAGGAAACGGCTTTGAATGTAAACTCAAATTAAGGCACTTGAAAAAGTATCTTTCGGAGAAAACATTTCCGCACCGGTCGTTAAGCCATCAGAAGTTTGCTCTGTGAATGGCTGTGTATGCTCCAGTGGGGACCATAATGAAACAGCATTATGGGAATGGGCAGCAGGGAAAGTGGGCCTTCCTCCAGGGCCAGGGGGAGCTTGTTAGCTAGCTGAGGTAAAACACTGGAGACAATCCTGGACACCTGGCTTCCCAAGGACCACCAGGGGAAGATGCGAAGGGGGGAGCTCAGGGGAGCGAGCAGCCCACTTTAAAGAAAAATTTCAAGTGAACCTGGAGACTGGGTAGCTTCGAAACAATCATAGCTTAAAAACGAGACCCCTGATTCTGTGTCGGTTCACGGGGGGCCTCTGTGTAGTGCTGAGAGGGCAGGGCGAGTCCGTTGCACCACTCCAAACTCCTCCCTCCCGACTCTTGAGAACGCAGGGACAAAGTGAGGGAGGAAGAAAGGTCTATGGAGGACAATGCAGCGTGTTCCAGCAAAGCAGGCAGCAGACTAACCACTCCAAGAGCCTCACCCCTTTCCCTCTCGGTGCTGAAAGGTTCTCACTGTGGCTGCTGTTCCAGCCACTAAATGGAGTCTTCCTCCTCTATAGAACATTCCAGAGGGCTGAAACAATGCTGAAGTGGGCGCCTCTCAATGTCGCTCTTTAGCGCAAGGGAAAGCATTATCAGAGAGGAGAATACGGGAAGAGAGGCCAACATTAAACATGTATACGCTCTCCGGCTCTCATTATAAAACACCCTCTTGAAAACTCTCGTCTGCTTCAGAGCTGAGAACAACACTGACAGTTTACTATGAGCTTTCGTTCCCACTGAACGTGACTCAGGGGAACCGCTTAACCTAACGTGGTTACGAAACATACTTCAGGATGTCTGATTCGCCATCCCATCAGAGTTGGGAACTATAAAAGAAGCCATTTTGTGATCTAACGGGAGGACTATCAAAATATGGCGTGTTGCAAACACAGGTCAGAGACTTCAAAGATGTACCGTGTCACTGACCTCTGATATATCTGAAGCTCCTCACCACAGATGATATGAACCCATCCATATGATATGAAAATCAATAGGCCTGCAAAGGCACAAAGCACTTGAGGAGCGCAGCTCCACTACATGCTGCTAGCTCAAATTGCTGTGTCTGTGATCGTATGATTGTGCTGTAATGGGTTGTGGCAGGGAAGGGCTGCATGGGCATTTGACTTGCTGGTAGGGGGTATATGTGTATGGACAGAGGGTACGGTAAGGGGCAAAGAAGTTAGTGAAGCTGGACGAGTAATAGACTTCACTCAACTCTCTGAATAAACCATCAGAGACTGAATATTACAGTATAAAGTCAAAGTAAAGATGTGACTTAAAATTAGACAGACTAGATAGATAGATAGATAGATAGATAGATAGATAGATAGATAGATAGATAGATAGATAGATGGAGAGATAGATGGAGATATAGAAATGGGTTAAACACTTATTTCAAAACGCCCATGATGGCAGCGAAAATCATCACTCATTTGAATCTTACAATTATCATGATAAATTTGGCAATAAACTATCAGCACAATCATTCACTTTTATTCATTCATATTTGTATCATGCAGCACCGTGCCCTCGTTGCCCTGAGCAATACCATTTCCCCCTCATAAGTCTCGAGTGCACAGCAAGCATCCTCTCCCTACTTTTTTTCTTTCTCCGTCCTCTTTTCTTTTTTCAAAAATTGCATTTGGTGTCTCTATTTTTGGTACGGCTAATTAATCCTCAGCATTTAGACAGAAAGCCGCAGGAGTAAAAAGGCATTTAGGAGCCGGTGGGGCCCTCAGCGCCAGCGACAAGCATGGTTACGGAAAGCCCCCCGCAGTTTGTCATGTCATCCGCCATGTGCTGCTACCATTAGACTTCGCCCACACCATTGCCAAAAGGCAAGGGCACCCACGTACACCACAGGACAGCCATGTCAGAGAGAGTGTCTTCACCCACAATATTAAGACATGCATGTACTGTCCAAGAAGGTGTATAAGTCTAGTCGAAATTTATCCATTATCATTTAGCATCTAAATAAATAAACAAACTGGGTCAAAATTTTTAAGTAATATAATTTGTAACCATAACTATAGGCTATTATAACATATAATTTTGGCCTATTAATATAAAATGTGTGCTCATTAATAGTGATTTTATAATGGCTTTTATATCCATTTTATAATAATTAATTAATAAATTAATTGCACTTCTACATCAATTTTATAGCTCTTATAGTTTTTTGCTCTCTGAAATTATTGCATTTTTGACATTGATAAAATCAGTTTTCAATTGTATGGACAATTACAATGCTTCCATATGGTCAAGACACTGGCATTACAATGCTTTTGATAATAGGTTTAATTTCCTAAAATATTTGACATTCAAGACACTATTCTGATTATATAAGGCATTTATCTATTGTTGCAATAAACACTATCAGGGCAGATAGAAACATGGGTAGAATTATTGTATTAAATGTATAACATATAGGTAACCTCTCAGCTATTTAAAAAAAGGGGGAAAAGAAGAAATCACAACTTTTTTCCCCACCTTAACGTTGTTGTAACACAGCTTGCATCTTTTGTGCTTTCCCAACTGGGCTTTTAGCGTTGAGAGCGTCTAGCTGTTATAGGCTCTGTGTTTCAGTGGCACTTGTGCATTCCTGAATATCAATGTGGCTGTGAGAGCAGATTAGAGACGGCCTCCCTCTCCCTCCCGAGCTCTTCAAATTAGTTTGATTTTCCCCCAGATGGTCAGATTAAATTACATAAACGCTGTCAGCAAAGTCCTATTCTACACTGCATTCATGCCATCCTTATTCAGTAGACCTCCCTCCCACTTCTTTTAAAATTTTCTTTGCCCTCTCCTCTCCTCTCCTCTCCTCTCCTCTCCTCTCCTCTCCTCTCCTCTCCTCTCCTGATTTAACCTGCCCGACCAGAATTTTTTATATGTGTGTATATGTTGTGACAAAGCTGTACAGCTGACAACGTCTCTGTAGATGAATCACGGTAAAACTCCTTCCTGTGCCCCCGCTGTATGTCATTCCATCAGACACCCTGGGCTTTGGAGGGACTCCAGTGCAAATTATTTCAATAACAAGTGTTTAAATGAAAAAGAGTGTGCTATTATAGCACTTAATTACTTGCCTTAATCCACATAAGATTAAAGATTGCGGATTTTCCGCTAGTATTTTCTTGTGCATATCTGGATAAATGGAACAGAACATGCTCCAAAAATAAGACTTGGCAGAAAAATGAAGGAATTTGTCAAAAGTATAAAAGTAAACAGGTCTAGTTGTTTGTGAAATAGGATAATGGAATTAGAGGGGAAACAACAATATGATTTTAAAAGACACAGGAATTTAAGGGGTAGCGGACGGCACGCTGTGAGATTTTAATCTCTCCCTCCCACACAAGCACATCGATTTCTGTCAACACAAAATGTCGGCCCCTGCAAAGTCAAAGAGGCACGAGGAGGTTTCCGTTTGCAACTTGGTGGCTGTTTAGGCCGAAGAAGTAAACTCCTTCTGACAGACTAAACAGAAGTGGAAGCACTGGGTGGCCCGCTCAATTAACAACCCCAAAACGTCTGGGTGCAACTGTTTTTTTGAGCTAACACAACATTTTTTTTGCAGCATTTCTCAAGCTGAAATAAACAACAAATGTTGCAAAACCAGCAAGAGAGCGAATTGCAGTTTCCCCTCTCCACCCAGCAACACTAAAGATACCATCTGGTCATCTTATGTGAGGGAAGCAGCATCCTATCATTGAGGTGTGTGTGTGTTATGAACATTGGGACACCTCCACTTCCTCGACAGTGGGATGAAGTCTGCTATCACTTCCTGTAAATCTGGTCAGTGTGCTTTGAAGTTTGACATGCTATATTGCTGGAGAAAAATGTTTTTATTCCAGACTGGACTGCCAGGCTTAATATGAGTAACCTAAAATAATAATAATATTTTTTTGCAACTTCCCTTAAAGATTCAATTACATAAATAAAGAGAATGGAGGACACCCCTTTTAAGTTTGCCTTGTAAATCGCATCATTTCCATCCCTCCTGTCTAAACAGATGGACAACTCTGTCTATAAGCTGCAAGCTCATATGGGCGGACTCTCCCTCGAGTTTCCAGCCAGACCAAAGGTAAATAATACCCTCTGTGTGATGCTATACAAACGAGAATTGGGACGCAAGTACTTGTTGGCGAATCCATCCAGAGGCAAAGGCTCCGGCAACAGAGAGCTTAAACTTTGTGAATTGTGCAATGGATCCAGATTGTAAACATATTTGTTCTGCAATCGGGCCAACACAACTGAATGAGAAAGGAAGGCAATTAATGGAACTTCAGCAGAGGCAGGATGCTTAAGGACACTGGGAAAGACGGGACTGTGCTCAGCTAATTGCCCTGCTTTGTCCATTTTTAAATAAAGTGTAGGGTTAAAGGTCAAATCCCATTCACAGACACACAAAAAAAGGTATTTATGTTAGACAGCTTGAGAGGAGGGAGACAAACTTCTGCCCTGTGAAGTGTTTAAATACGAATATTTCATTTTGTCATTTACTGTAGCCCTCGTATTAAATTAAAGTAAGTGGACCATTATTTTCAATAGGATTGGATAAATACCCTTGAACAAATGATCATGGAGAGTACTGAAAAACATGCTGAATGAGTTCTGCTAACTATCAACTATGACATTTGCAGTAAGAAGAGTAAAAAAAAAAGCAGCGGGAACAAAATCATAACAATCATTCAATTAAAATAATAACAATAATAAAGAAGGACATGCTCTAATATGTCACATCACTTGTTTTCCCAACTGATGCAAAGATTGTTTTGTGCACACAGTTATTGCTCTAAGATGAGGCACTATGATATAAACAGAGTGCAATAAGTTTTGCGTTATTGTCTGTCATGTTTTTAATCTGTCAATGTTCTAAATAGACAAGTGGCAATTATTATTTTTCAAATTAAATTATTTAAATATATCATACTTATCAAGTAAATATGTCAAATGTAAATGTAATGAAATACGTATTTTTTAGAGAACTTGGCATATCTTTATTTTAGTACTTATACCTTTATGCTTACGACAAAGGAATTGTATAAAACTGTACACAATTTAGTCATTTGAGTCATTATTTAGTTGTTTGCTTATAATAGATGTGACACTGCCAGTTAGTGGGGAGAATGAAGAAATAAATTTTGATGATTATTTCTTTATTGTACTTTTTTAAAGATTCTAATCCTGTTGGCAGCTTTCTACATTATTTTTCTATTTCTTGTAAATATTAGAGCACTGGATGCGAGAAGAAATGTCTCTAGAAAATATTACAAGAAAATATTACAAGCCCATTTATTAACAAGATGTGACTTTTCAAGCTTAGCGTCAGTCATGCATTTTTATTATTAACTTAATGAGATAGGTCTCTGTATAAACCACTGCATTAAAAACAACATACTTTTGGCCAGTGTGGCATACAGTTTTAGCTCATCACTGAATACTGATTTCATAATAGTTAAAAAAGCCTGACTTAAAAGTAAATAAATAAACAAATAATATTTACATTATAGTTATTTATTATAGACATTTTATGGATTAAGGTATTTAATTTGCCTTCCCTGTTTATGGTAAAGTTTCTAACTAAAGCAAAAAATAAAATAAAATATAAAAAATAAAATGAAATAAAATAAAGCTTTATAATGAAGCTTTCTTTCCAAAATTTCCAAATATTCCAAAAAAGTTGTAAAAGATTTTTCAGAAAGTAGATGGGGTAAACCGATATCCCAGGCAAGACAGGAACAAACACACCTACACAGTCTCATTCCATTTCCTCTTAACCATCATGAAGTAGAGGGGGTCAATTTAGCCTCCATTCAGTAATCGCATTTGCTAATCAGACCCTAAGTACAGAGAGAGACAGTTACCCAACCACAGAATGGCTGACCCACCAGCATGACCCACACCCTGCAGTTCCTGTGGTGGAAAGTCATGAGAGGGTTGGAGATGCTGGGGTGCGTGCTGCAGCATTGCTTCTCTGCGGGGTTGTAGGGCTCATTAGTCATGCGGTGGTCGCTTCTCACCAAACACAATTAAGACTATTTGCCCTCCTACAGCAGATGCTGATGAGACAGGCAGAGAGGAGGATTGGTTGAACGGCCCGCGCCACTACAAAAGGACCACAGCGATGGAGGCAAAAATTGAATTTTGATAATGGAGTACATCTATTTGAGGGGCTTGGCAGGGATGGCGAACGAGCAGGAAGTGAATGGAAGGGGTTGGGGGGTGCAATAATGATCTTACCAGAGTGAAAATCTAACAGTTCCACTGCATCCGATCTCAGCATAGGTCCTAAAAATCTGCAAAATTATTTACTGAAAATGTACAAACATTTCACAAAAACCAGAATCAGTTGTAGTTGTTACAGTACATGTCACTCACTTCTAGAAAGGTCAAACAAGATTAGAAAACACAACTAGAGGCCTGAGCGGTATTATCAGCGCTCTCTATTCAACAGGTGAGGTTTAGATGCTGATGCTTAGATATTCTAAGATGCTGACAATTTCATTCAAAAATCAGTGTTTCAGCAGTATGGCCCATAAACACAGTGAGCTGCCTACGAAGGCAGCAATTTAAGTGATAGTAAGCATACTCTCCACTGTTCCAAAAAGTCAGCCAATTAATTATGCTTCCCACTAAAGCACCTTGTTTGGTTAAATTCTAAGGCAGCATCACATGTATTGATAATATATTTCTAGTGTTACATGATCCCTGAGCAATCATCTAATATGCTAATTAGGTGCACAAGTAACATTTCTTATTATTATCACACTTGAAAATGCTACTTAATATTTTTTTAGAAACCATGATACATTTTTCAGGGCCCTTTGATTAATAGAAAGTTATTAGAATAGAAAGAACAGTATCTGAAATAACAGTATTTCAGATACTGTTCTTTCTATTCTAATAACTTTCAATTAATCAAAGGGCCCTGAAAAATGTATCATGGTTTCTAAAAAAATATTAAGTAGCATTTTCAAGTGTGATAATAATAAGAAATGTTACTTGTGCACCTAATTAGCATATTAGATGATTGCTCAGNTTTTTTTCCATTGCTGTATATATATATTTGTAACAGTGTAAAAGTCTTTAGTGTCACTTTTTATGAATTTAATGCATCCTTTGAATTCAGAATTGTTGGTTTAACTTAAAAAAGTAAGTTACCTGGTTGCCTTAAAATTTTGAGTTCAATTGAAATAAAAAATTTGAGTTAATACAATGAAGGTCATTGGTTTAATCATCAGACACTCAAAATATTATGTTACCTGAAACACATGAATTATTTACACATTACATATAATTACATATAAAGTTGATTTGAATTTTTTTTTTACTATATAAATAGTTTTTTCAGATTATACACGTTACAGTATAATACTGTTAAACTAGCAAAATTCTGCCATCAAACTCTTGAAATCAATTGCGAGTCCAGTCTATTTGTGGCTGCCTATGTTGAGTGTTCCAAATCTGTCACTTGTCAGGTTCCAAGACCTTCAAGATGCTGCCTAGGCAGTAGGCAGAGGGCAGTGAGGCAGCTCACTAGGTTTTGGAACAGAGTTTCTGTTTTTAAATTCGCAGGGAATGTTTGCTTAACAAGGAATGAACAGATAACAGAACAGATAGGGCTGCAGATAACACATATACAAGGCAGTCAAGTACTTTAAAAGAGCGTACTTTGCAAGTCTTGCTTCCACAGATTAGGATAAGTGGTAACTCTTTTAGGACTGAATCAGAACGCTGATATGACAGACCCTCCCCTTAATTACTACCGTAGGAGCCCCAGTGGCAGGCCTGATTTTGTTCAAAATGTCAGTGTGCCCACTTGGGAAATGAAAGGGCGAAAAAAATAAACTGTAAAAACTAAATTGAGAACAAATGCAGAAATGTTGATGTCAACAATATTTTAGGACGCTGTGGGACTCTTCCACTGCACAAAAGACAACAACATATATCATATCATGTTGTTTGTGGTTTTTAACCAAAGGAGTTTCTCAATTCATTGTGAAGAAAGAGAAAGACACCATAAAAGAGAGAGGAGGGTTGTTTGTGTTTCAAATTAAGCAATAAGATGTGTGCTAATAGTTAAAAGATGCGGATTTAACTGTGCTATGGGGTAGTGGTTTCTGAACACGACACTGTTTCTCTCTCTTTTACTCTCTCTGACATGAATACAGCCACTACCAGTAAAAGATGCAAACATCACCTTCAAATCCCGAGCCAGGCTTTATTAGAAGGATGTTTTTTTTTTTTAAATCAGTCTTGTTTGGTGAAGTGGTTATTTTCTCTTGTTGAGTACAAGAGCCCATTTCCACCATTACTCTGGCAAGCACGGACACCTGTAGCTTACAAGCTGTCGCCATGTCAACGGTAAAAAAGAAAGGAAACGGGAAAGAGATGCAGGAAATCAGTGTGGGGAACAGAAGACTCCATTTCAAGGAACGGGAGCGCGAGGAATACCCAGTCGAGCACATTGGAGGGGCAGGAATGATGAAAGGCTGTTGAAAGCTCTTCAGTTACAGGCTCTGTGAAGAGATGTACATCTCACAACATATGACACAGTCACCTACACCTTTCCTCAGAGATGGTGGGTGTTGAAAAAAGTAATGAATGTTAAGGGTAAAATATAAAGTGAGTGTGTCAACAACACCCTCGTGTTGTTTGAAGCAGCATCTTGTTAACAAGGTAAGAGATGACAACCACTAAAAACACAACAATGGCTACAAATCATTCATTGTGGCACTACATTGTGCCAAAGCACACAGTGAAAACTAATTCACTCTGTGTAGCAGTGTTTTCCCACTTGGTCCTCTTTAAAATAACCAACTCAAACCCCCAATTTATTTTTTATTTTTTGGATACCACCCAGTTGAATATTATTGTAATATAAAAGTGATGATTTTATGACATGATATGAAGATATATATTTAGAAGCCAATTTCAGCATACTCTGTTGTCTTAGATTAATTGTGTTAACTACAAAAAATATCACAAGTTTAATTGTAATACAATTTTAATCAACTGACAGCATGGGGCTTAAAAAAAACAAAAAAACTGTATGAGCAAAAGTGTAATATTTCTGTTGCAATTTCTTTTATATTTTGCATTTTGCATTGCAAAGTGGTTCAGTTAAGCCCTTGAGCCTCGGGCAGAAACCTTTGAATTTGTTTGTAGTTTTATTATTATTATTATTAAAATAAAATAAGAGGTTCAACTCCTCTTCTGTGTGTCATCATTGTACAGCAATGAGGTCAAATTATTTGGCATTACACAAATGTAAAACAAAACCAGTAGTGTTGACAAGACCCTTAAAACTAACCATGTGTGAAAACACTCTAATTTGTAATACCTAACTGACAGTCAAGTGGGAAGTTGAGATTGGCATGTCCAAAAACTTGTCAAACCGCACGTGAGCCGCACATAGTCGTTATATGAGCTTTGTTACTTTGTGGCTTCAATCAGTGTCTTCAGCTCATAAAAAGTATCTGACTGCAGTCTAATGCACATTCTACTGTCGTCCATCTTAATTACATTGAGATGCACTTAGTGCCATGCAAATGCGTCGCAATCCAACTGCCTCAATGTAGTACCCATTGTCCTTCACTCTTCACTCGCCTGGGACTCTGTCATTAATGACAGAGGAGTGCGCTGAGCAGTCACTGAGCCCTGAAGATGAAATTATCTCTCTGTTACTGGTGTGTTACGGCTGGACGGTGCTGAGAGGTCCAGCACCTCCTCAGATTCTTTAAGGAATGTGGGTGGGAAACCAGTACAGATTTGATTCACTTTCTTCAGTTTTGTTCTGATATTTTAAAATCTGATTGGATGAGCCACGATCAAGCAGCACAGATCGTCGTTGCACGTCATCTAGATTTAATAATAATGCTTCCATCATGCCTAAAACCACCTTATATGTGGTATAATTACTGCACCACACAGCCTCTATTGGTTTACAGATACAGCCCAAAACCTTCCTTTTGTTAAAAACCGATCATCCAGCTCAGCTTAACTTAAGGAAAGATAAAGTTTGATTAAGTTCATAAAGATAAAGTGGAAACTAAAGTTTTCTATTCATTCTAATTTTTGCATTCAGTGTCCATGCTGAAAGCAACTTGAATGACTTATATAGGAAACATCCTATTTTCTTCCCAAAGGAAATGAATTTCCCCCCTTTTAGCAGAGCGTTCAAGTCGGGCCATTGTACAATGGCCAGGAAATCAATGCAAGTTTTATTTTTTTCACTGTAATTCTTTCTTTTTCTTTCCCTCCTTCAC
>RJVU01071404.1:3722876-3732911 GCA_003731715.1 Anabarilius grahami
CAAAATTAAAAACCAAGAAATGTTTTTTGAGCACCAAATCAGCAAATTGGAATGATTTCTGAAGGACCGTGTGGCACTGAAGATTGGAGTAATGCATCACAGTAATAAATTACATTTTAAAATATATTTAAATATAAAACAGTTATTTTAAATTGTAATATTTCACAATATCACTGTTTTTTTTTTAATAAATGCAGCCTTAGTAAACATAAGAGACATTTTTCCAAAAACAAAACAAAAAACATAACAACCCCAAACCCCTAAACCTACCCATCACACAAAACGTTCTGCACTTTTACATTTTCAAATAACCTTCATTTAGTATGTTTCTTAATCTATTTCCTTCATGGGGATCACTGGCTGGTCCCTACAATGTAGGTGATCTCAGGTTTTACCATCCTTGTGGGGACATTTGGTCCTCAAAATGTAGGTTAAACAAGTTCACACACACACACGTTCGTTTTTGTGAATTGTGGGGAGATTCCATAGGCGTAATGGTTTTTATACTGTACAAACCGTATTTTCAATCCCCCTACACTACCCCTACCCTAAACCTAACCATCACAGGAAACTGCACACTTTTACTTTCTCACAAAAACTCATTCTGTATGATTTATAAGCCTTTTGAAAAGTGGGGACATGGGTAATGTCCTCATAAGTCACCCTCTCCTTGTAATACCTATGTAATACCCATGTCATTATACACATTTGTGTCCTGATATGTCACAAAAACGCGCACACACACACACACACACACACACACACACACACACACACACACACACACACACACTTTGAATAACATCAATACAAGATAATCCAAGTAACAGCTGTAATAATGTAAAGGAATATGAGGAATGAATAATGTTCCTGTCAAAATAGACAAGTTCTTTAATATGAAATCTGCAGTTAACTAAAATCACAGGTGTTTTGGTCACTAGTCATATGTGGTAAAGGCATATTTTAAGTCAAAACAAGCTAAAAGACAAAATGAAGGTTGAGCCAGGTGCTCAGCTTAAAAAAATAAATTAAAAAAAATGACAGGAATCTGGGTTCGAATCCAGTTTGTGTCATGTTCTGATCCTT
Organism: Anabarilius grahami; assembly: GCA_003731715.1. NCBI lineage: Eukaryota > Metazoa > Chordata > Actinopteri > Cypriniformes > Xenocyprididae > Anabarilius > Anabarilius grahami. Next base: position 3,723,963 of record RJVU01071404.1, read on the forward strand.
ATCCTCATATCTCCCTCCACTATCCTATAAATAATAGCTAAAAAGCCTTCAACAGACACAAATACTTCAATGAATCCACTACATTGACAACTCATTCTTCTTTACTATCATGCATTTATTTGGCACATACAACTCGACAGTTGGCAGAGGGCACTCGGAAGCAAATTCTATAGCACAGCGTAACAACACCAAGCCCCCCTTGTACAATAACTGTTATCAAATATAAATTTTCACAAGATAGCAAAAATATTAATAGATAAAAGAATGGGGGGGGAAAAAAACAAAAAACAGATTTAAGGTTGGAGGTGGAGCCAACTTTAAAGCTGCCATTATTTCCCTGTTTCACACTTGACAGAATTCACACAATCTTTGTCTTCCGCACTGGTCGCACTGCATATTTCACCAAAAAGACATACGCTTGCATGTAACACACCAGATCCGTCCAACTTTTTTGATGCAACTGGAAAATTTTATTTATTTATTTGCTAATCCCAAAGTGTTGCCAGCCCGAGCTGGTGGTTTTTGCAGTTTGTTTATCATTGACCATCACAGAGGCGCCAGTGTGAAATAAAGTATTTTTAGATGTTGACATAATGGCTTGAAGAGGGAGGAGACCATGAATTTTTCATAGCGGCTCACAGGGAGAGGTCATTCGCCACTCTTCGCTATAAAAGAGTGGAGAAAAAAGAATTTCTGGAAGGCTGCGAGCGGATTTCACCCCTCTGAAAAATAAACTGATCAGCCAAGTACAGCGACCTAAAGACACACAGACACAAAACCCTACTGAACATTGAAAAATGGATTCCCTCATTGTCCCACTGTTCTGAAACAAACAGACAGACTGAAATCTCTTTTTTCCTAGTACCTGTGCTCCTCAAATTCCCAGCAAACACAAGCAGCCACCATCTTTTGAACACTATGCTGGCAAGTCAACATTGTCTTTTAGGAGACGACAATGAGAAAAGGTGTCCAGTACAGTATTGTCACACTGCCTAACAATTCTTTGGTAGTTTCCATGAGAATAGATTTGTTTTGTTGTCTGTAATGGCATTATTAGAGAGTTAGCAATCCGTTTTACCATTTAAAAACTATTTACAGCTTTGGCCGTCTCTAAAGAGTGGATTCCAACCAAAGTGTGCGTCCGTGTGTGTGCCTGTGTATAATCCTATTTGAAGTATTCTCCGCGTTTTCAATGCATTGAGGAGTTGAGCATAAATCAGAGTGACAGACTTAAAAGAAAAGGCTTTGCATTAAAGAGTCTAGGTCAAGGGGATGGGTCTTAAACACAGACAATTCCTTTCTTCTCTGAAATATTAGCACACTCCGACCGTTAACAGACGAGTGAAAGTGCATCCCTCAAAATGTCAATTAAGCGGCACAACAGTGGCACATCAATACGTTCGAGCTGTTCACTTTAGCTCTGCGACATCATCTCGTCTGCCGTGTGACGTTTTAATTAAGCCTCGCATAGGTTGCGAAAAACATTCCGTCCGGTCACGCAAGTCACAAACATTAGTTGCTTTCTCACCTCTCTTCTCGATATGTTATGTAGCACCTATGTCGCACTCACACAAAAGAACAGAGGGTCGTAAGAGGCACGAGGACCGTGGTTTACGGCTGTCGTTTGGCATGTGCACTCAAGTCAGTGAGCTTTGAGCTGGTGTTGGGTTGCTGGATATAACGGCAGCGTCCTCCTCTTTAAGCATGGCTGGGCAGCAATGAGCCTACTCCAAATGTTACAAATGTGTGTGTGTGTGTGTGTGTGTGTGTGTACACTACGCGATGCCGGCTCCCAATTGTTCATGCACTACATTTAACAAGCCGGTGAATCAGTCCCATACCATCAGGAAGGAAGTTTGGAGATATGCATAGTCACATCCATATACAAGCAGTGTCAAAACAACAATGCCTATTTATCTGTTCTCAATAATTGTGCTCCTGACGATTATTAATCATGTTAGAGTGTTATTGCCTTGAAAATGAAATTACATGAAAATAAATGTTTCTGCAATTAGCTGTCATGCCTCCCATTGACAGGGAATGATTAAAAAGAAGACACTGACTAATTGGGCTTTGGATAATGAAATGATATGTATGCTGACTTTTAAGCAGGTGTGAAAGCAGAAGCAACAAGGAGATGATAAAACATCTGGCCGCACTGGACAGGTTCTGTCAATCAATCCTCCCTCTATGAATCCCATTACCATGACAACCCCCAGCCAATAACATCTGTACTGGCCTTCATGAGGAAAAGAGGGCCACTATATGTGACAATATTAGCATCATTAAAGTAACAAATGGTGCTCTCTTGCTTCTTTTATTCGATGTGAGATCAAACATGCGCATACTTTCTTCGTCCCACACGCTGCGGCCTGCCACGGGTCTTTAAAAAAAAGTGCTGTTTCTGCCATGATATAAATGACACTTCAGAGTTTGAAAGTGCTCCTATCAATCACTCTAACTTTAATGTGAAATAATAAAATCAGTTTAAGTTTTTCTGTTGTCCGTTTCTTCTCCCCCTCCCTGTCTCCCAAGTGAACAAAGGCCAAGTTCAAGGCAACATAAAAAATTGATTTCGGCTACACTTCAGATTAGTCAAAGGTCTCTCAGCATGTACACACACCCACACACACACAGCTAAATTTCTCCTCATTTTATTACATACATCTCTCCCATAATCCATTTGTCTCTTTGCAAATAAATTTCCAAACATGCCTATGACGTTTCAGAGTCCACAAAAAAGCCATAGGCATAAACATTTATTCATACAAAAATGGAATTAAATCTGTTAAAATAATATCTAATTTGCACAAGACATTCACATATCGTATCTCAGACAACTTGTACATATACAAATGGTTGTGTCCGATTTTTTCATTTTACAATTTCAAACTGACCTTACTGAACTGAACGAGAGATTTCTAATAACAGAAGGTCAGATGTGCTTAAAAACTGTCAAAAAATAAATCGCAATGACAAAACCTTCAGTAGAAGGTCTAAACTAGTCAAAACAACCAGAAGACTGAAACATGTTTTTTGAATATAGATAATGAAAAACTGAAAATAGAAAATTATCTTAGTATAGGAGGCCAGTGCAGGAGCATGATTCAATGGGAGGCTATGTCTATGCTCTGTTCATTCACTGACTTTAGCGGGCAAGATATTGTACACTAACATTTAAACAAAAGATCATTTAGGATGGGCCAGGAATCTTTCACCAATCACTATCGTCAGTATCAGCTTTCAGCACAATTACAGTACATGGTGATACCTCAGTGCCATGTTGCCTTTCAGTCAGTGTGTGTGTGTGTGTGTGTGTGTGTGTGCGCGTACATGCATAGTGTTGTTGCTTCTTTATCTGTCGAAACACAACCTTCAGGTATGTGTTCATAAGTGAAACATAACTGATAACCTTTTTTTTTTATCTTATTGCTTTTCTGAATACAATGTGTGTTTGGGTAGTCTACACTTGATGTGCTTTAGAGGTTTGGCTCAATGATGAACAGATCGGTTTGACATTATAGTGATTCAGAGACACACTTACTGCCATTAAAGTCACTAAAGCAATATGTTGCAAAGTCACCAAAGAAAATTATGTGATTTGTCTAACATAAGTGACAAATAATTACATTTTCTCTGAAATATAAGAGAAAAAAAGTTGCTCAAAAAACACTCACATATACACGCAGTCAAAAAAACAAACAAACAAACAAACAAAAAACTGCTGGGAGAGTGTTTTGTGAAATTGCACTGTCTTATACTTCTGCAAAACCTCGTTTATACGAGAATATTTGTTCATGAGCGTCAGCTAACAATTTAAATGAATTCTGTTTTTAATCAAACAGTAAACAAGCTAAGAATAAAGCTGAAGCAAACATGAGAGAAGAACTTATTTAAAAGAAAAATGACCTTTACAGGTTTCCAGGAAAACAGCATCTTCAGTAAATGTGACTATGTAGGCTAGTAGTTTCCCACAGATAAAGCAGGTCCGTATGAGACACTCACAAACAATTTCAACATGTAATCTGAGCAGTGGGATATTATAACAGTGTTCACATAGGATACTGTAACAATGTCAATATAACTACTTTCATAATCTATATTTTTATTATCTTATTGCCATTGTTTGTAAAACACAATCTTACACAATTAGATACAAAATACAAATGAGTTCAAATGTATTTTTAAGTTAAAGATGCTAGTAGCACGACATTCTTGTTATTTGTTTTTATATCTATTTTTGCATATACACAACTTTATTGTTTTTATTGTTTTCACTGATCTGATGTCTTTATCATACACTTGCAGTATATTGTTCATTTTGAACGTCATTCCTGTATTTATAGGCAACTTGTCAGAAGTGTTTAGCTAAGACCTAGTATTTTAATGACACAATTTCAAGTAAAGTCAAACAGATTAAGTTAATTAAGCGACGGTGAATGTCTGTGCCCTTGTTAGGCTACTATAAGTAAAGATTACACGCACCACACGTGAACATATTTACAACCTGTGTGCACCTCTATGATTTACATTAACGGGCGCTTGCCTAAACTAAATGCTGAAAGTAATGTGGGGTATTTATGCGACGAACTCATTTTTTTCAATATATACATTTTAATACAACTAACAATAAATAAAACATGTTTTAAATAAAAAATAATTTAACCTGCCTTGTACTGTGTTATTCTCTCTCTAAAAAAAGGGTAAAAGTATTAAGTACAAGAGCGCTCGCGCATGCTGAGGCCATCGGGAATCTTACCTGCTGTTGATGTGTTTCAGCATCCCATTGACAAAACTTCTAAACGACACTAAACGACGGTCAACTTCTTCAGGGAATGACAAAACAGAGATGTTTCTTTGCAAAACAAGTCCTCCTTACTCGCTTCAAACAGCAACTCCCGTCCAAACGATAGTCCGGAGAGCGCGAGAGTCACTCAGATGTTGACAGATCTCCTTTCTGAATACACAGAGCAAACGGAGGTTGGTCGGGGGTGATCGATGAGCCCAGCGCTCATGTGTGCATCTGCCGAGTATCAGCCGTCACCGTCCGGATACGGCGAGCTACGGAGTTACACGAGCAGCCGCTGTTTCCTCACAGAGCTACAACAAAGCCGGGAGTGCGCGCGTGCATGTCTACCTGAAAGCGCTGCGAGAGTACAGATAATTCGCGCAAGAGTGTGTTTCCTCAGCTGTGGATCTGGCTCGGCTGTGGATGTGAAGCGCTACTGGTCCCCCCGCTGCGTCCAATCAGTGCGCTATGTGTCTGTACCCAGCACCGGATCAGTGATAAATGAAGGGTCATCCATGACTAACGCCGAACCCTGATGAATGACTTTCACTAGCTCCTCGTCATCATCGTTTCTCTGCTGATAGCGACTGTAAGCAGTTCGTGGGTTTGGCTCTGTTTTCACGTTTTCATTCGGGACGCGAAGTTTATTCTCACCGAGGAGCAGCACAGCGCTTGAAAGTGTTGTTATTTCGCATGCTAAAAGTTAACACTTCCCATAACAGAAAACATGGGGCGATATGACACCACACAACAGTTCGATGTCCTGCATGATAAAAATATCAAAATAGCATTAACTGTTAGGCTGTTTGTTTTTCTTTTAAATTGATAGTACAAACAAAATGGCAGCTGCCAGAACTTTACTGTAGCCTACAAAAAAATAAAATAAAATAAAAAGTGATCAAAGTGATGATGATGTTTCAAGTGTCATTTTGGTGGCATGCTACCTGATAATGCTTTTATGTTATTAAATTATCTGTCAATAAATATGTTAATATACCGACCTATTTGAGCTATACTGAATCAGTTTCTAAAATAATGAACTTGTTATTTAACAATGAAACATGAGCTAAATGATACTTTACCTAATTAATAACTTCATACAAACATAAGTAAAATTATACATATCTTGGTACATAAATCTTCTCTCTGTACAGAAGACAATTTACAAATATTTACTTCTGAAAAACAAGTTTTCAGACAGTAAAAATGCATATACTTTCTTCTAACCTAATTTTTGCAATGTTTAAGGCAATGTAGCTTACAGTTAACCAGTTATGATGTTTTTATTTCATTTTAACATTCTATTTTTTATTACCTATTATTTTGTACAGTGCACCACTGACAGCCATATGTCTAAGATTCACTAACCATGTCATGTCTAAGATTTGCTAACCACCTCTCTTCTAATATAATGTACATTTTGCAAAGTTTTATAGAGGTATGTGATATTTAACAGTGTTTTCAAGAAGGTCTCTGAACAGTTGCCAATTCAGTTACATTTATGAAGCCACTGCAGGTGCATATTACAACAATACTGCCATAACCATCCTAACCCTTCCATTCAACGTATATTGCAAAATAAACCTCAATAAAGTGATATCATCCTGAGGGGGTTTATTTTCCCACAATGATCGTCAGACTGCTACTTACCAAATAAATAAGTGGAAATGAAATATTGATCTGAATTTAAATGTTTTTATTATGTGAGGAAAAAAAAAAAAAAATACCGCAGTGTTTAGGACAAGAGCACCGAACTTGCTTCCCATCGGAGCCTCCATCCTGCCTCCACCCTGAAGATGAATGAAGAGTGCACAGACAGTCTTGTAAGTTAAAATTGGCATTGCCACTGAAGCAAACCTCCGATGCCCCCTGACCTCATCCACCTGCTCCAAGCACCTACAGTGGTGAAGTTCAAATATTTCCACAAAGTCCTGTGAAGCTTAGTAACTACAAAAGACTTTGAGTGAAAGGACCAGCAGCTGCAATTTTAGCAAGTTTTGGTGCCTGACCCGGCTTAACCCAGAGTGGCGTGCTTCTCGGTTAAAAACACCTGAAGAGATCCTCAGCTCCACACTTCATGCAGGCAGGAGAGCACTCAATTACCCTCTTCCAAACTCACGCAAATTCACTGCTTCCTTGTTTCTATGGCAGGTTTCTATTTTAGTATTAGCCGTGGAAAATGTTTCTTTCATTTACACTCTCACACATTTTAAAGATGCCTTTGACTGTTTGGCCACAGAGGTCACAGCCTATTTGTAACTCAATAGGCAGAACAAAACAAATAGTTTTTGCTTTAATAAGTAAAATGCTCCCTTCGTTTATTTAGAAAGTTAGCAGTAATTCATGTGTCACATGCCAAGGATGCCTGGCTTAAATGTGCTGAGCTAAATGAATGTAATCAGGTCTTCTCCTCAAGTTTCAGTCAGGATTAATTTCAGAGTTACTCTGTAAATGATATGAATTATTAATTTCGCTGACACCCAGAAGAACAAAAGTACAAGGGAGTGGTATGTCGGGGCAATCTAGGGCTTTTGCTGAAGGCTGAGGTATATTTTGAACATGGATGATGGTTTATCTTTGCACAAGAGGATGACACTCCTGTGCAGAAATTAAATCATAAAAAATGGAAATTGTATTCTGTAATTCCAGTTTTAATGCATAATGAAATTGTTCTATGGAGGATCTTCATATTACTAGGGGCCTATTTTATATCATTTATTTTTTAACTTTCCCCATAGTTTGTTCTTAGTATTCAAATACACAAAATAAACAAGTAGTAATAATTCTCTTTGTCAGTAAATGTGATGCAAGCAAGTAGCAACATATTTCCCAATATTAAGAAAACGCTCTCAAACCATACATTTGTATCCCATGCTCTATAAATTATGTTAAATTAATATTAACTCAAGCCCACAAAGAATTAGCATGCGCAGAACTTGGCAGATGTATGCAGAATTAACAATTTCATACATCCCCTGCAACTTACTATCTTAATAAATATTCTAGATCACTTGAGCTACTGGACCATTTCATTGTAGACAGCATATATTTTTTTTACAAATGAAAACATTAAGGCTGTGAGGGACAGTCTTAAGTTTTCCTGAGATTTTTGTCGCCACATTTTTTTTTTTTTTTGCATTATACACTGTTGCAGTATTGATCGACTACTTCTATCCCTCACAGCCTCACAGTTTTATTTGTGTAAAAAATTAATATGCCGTATACACTGAATAATGTCTTTAGAAAACTAGCACAATTAGCTTAGTTTTACACATTTTAAAGCATTTAAATCTGTTATGCATAATTCTACAGATTTTGCACAAAAATATGTGAATAAAAATAAGAAATAAAATAAATAATAAAAAAAAACCAGATTCTGCCCATATACTTAATATAAAAGAGCATGTGGAAATCTTTAAATCATTCATAAAGAGCAACCCATTTAGACATCGTAAACAAAATTTTCTCTTTGATTGCTCAGAATAACGTATCAATTGTTGGCCAAATTCAACATCGGAAACTTCACTTACGTTCAGACTCTGAATTAGGAGCCACTTTCAATAAGAAGAATGGATATTTTGCTCTTCAGACCAGACTTCCCATTTATCAAAATCAATCCACATGGAGCCTCTTCTCTAAACACAAAGGGAACTAAATTTTCAATGAAGTGAAATGTTAACAAGGTAATCAAAACAAAAGTGTTGTAGTGCCGTTCGGGTAGATGTGGGGTGGAGGTGGGGGGTCCGGTGAAAAAATAGGTAAATAAATAAATAAGAGGAGGAAAGATAAAAGGACCCCTGGTGTTCTAGATGAGCTCCAACCAAACAGAAATCATTCATACCATCTGTGAGATAAACCCAAAATTAACATCATCAAAGTGTCTCATCTCCCCCTGCTTTCACCCTTCATCACTTCCTCTCTAACTCACTTTTTCTCTTTCTCCCACTGCAGGACACAAACACCCCCTCACACACAGCCCTATTTTCCACCCACACTGAAACATGCCCACCGTCCAACCCGCAGACGTGCCCGCACTCACACACCTGGGGGTCCAGATTGGAGAAACATATTCCAGGATGCAGATCCATTCACCTGCTGCACAGAACAAGTGAACACACATACAAAAGATCTACTTTTCAACTGGTTTTGTAGTTTTCAAC
>RJVU01071404.1:3733717-3748122 GCA_003731715.1 Anabarilius grahami
GCAATACCATTTTCAACATTGATAATAATAAAAATAGTACTTGTTACTCGAACAAAAAAACAGCATATTAGAATGATTTCTGAGAGATCAAGTTACACTGAAGACTAGAGTAATTGCTGCTGAAAATGCAGCTTTGCCATCACAGAACTAAATAACATTTTTAAATATATTAAAATACAAAACACCTATTTTATATTAAAATACTATTTCAAAATATAATTGTTATTACTGCATTTTTGAGCAAGTCACAATCCACCAGTTGAAAAATAAACTAAAGAAGAAGACGGAGGATGCGCATTCTTTCCTACTTCTTTGGTGCTGGCTCAATGTGTGTTTAAGTATGTGTGTGTGAGAGAGAGAGAGACGGCTGCCGCTTGGTCAGTGCCTCTGGGGCGGCCTCGAGTGGGCAGCAGATGCTGGCACTGACAGACCCTGACTTCGCTCTATGCTTGACTACATACAGAGCCGTCCACATTCTGTCCCTGAGTGTCCACAAATGCAAAACTTCCCTCTTGTCCTGTACGCTGACAGACACTCAGCTGGCAAGCACAACTCACTGCACCAGAATAGGAGATTAGAAGCAGATATCCACATAGAGGCGCTGAGCTCTGCGTGTGATGGCTATGCTGATACAATTCTACCTGCTGCACAACAGCGACACGACACACAGAGTAAATAGTCCATAATACATATTAATATATATCTGCGTCACTCGTTCCTTCACACACGTGCCCCATTCTCTCTCCTAATTATTGTCTGGAGCTCTGCCATGAGAGTGGATGTGTGGGAGTGTCTCAGTTTGGCATATGTACGCTAGGACGGTGCACTGATGGTGCTGCACCGTGAGGCAGTGAGAAATAGCCCTCCCCCCACCTCCATGGGAGCATCCCTCACACGGCCACTGAAGTGTTAGGACGAGTCAATGTCATCCCTTTCTCTCTCTCTCTAGGCTGTGAGGTCCCCCTCATCTCCAGCCAACTAGGGCATAGAACTGGAAACCTCCAGATGTGTCACGTGACCACTGGGCGCTGCAGATGCACATCGCTGGTTCACTACGGGGGGCTACGTGTGTTCATGTGCCAGAGAAGCTTGCAGAAGGCACTGTACACAATACCATGTAAATAATACTGGTATAATTGCGTACATGAAATGAGAATTGAATACATGATGTGTACATATATGTTGTGAATGCGACAAAGAGTGTTTTTTGATAAGATGTGTAGCAGACGGTGGGTGCACGAGAGCTTCCATGCAGACAGATGGATAAAAAAATAAGTGTTTGTGTGCATTTACAAAACATCAACATTCATATTATTTTCCACTCGGAATTGAAACAAAACTGCCAACAGAAAACATCTGTAGTCATCTGCAAAACATACTGTAATAATTAGAAAAAGAGGGAAGGTTGCAACTTCAGCTACACAAGCAGTAGGGATTTAACTTCTTGTTTTTCCTTTATTTCTGTGGTTGGACTGTAAAGGTGTGTAGTCAACACATTTTTCCATAGCTAACTTTGTATAAAGTTGTCTAAAGATAAAGTTTTAATTTTGTTAATGGGTATTATTAAGAGAAGCGATATGGGTCTGAAATTTGTGATCGTTGTGGTTATCATCAGTAGTGGAAAGCACAGCAACAATGTTGTCTCTAGTTTCCTTTTGATTGTCTATGGCTCAATATACCTTCCAAAAACAAAATTCAAAAAGTTGCCCTTTCACAGCACCTCAAGTACACAGAAGAAAAAAAACGTGCAAAATGTTTTAAAAAATTGCCTTTTTTCTTGTTACACAAAAGAAAAAAAAAGAAAAAAAGAAAAAATAATATATATATATATATATATATACAGTACAGTCCAAAAGTTTGGAACCACTAAGATTTTTAATGTTTTTAAAAGAAGTTTCGTCTGCTCACCAAGGCTACATTTATTTAATTAAAAATACATAAAAAAAACAGTAATATTGTGAAATATTATTACAATTTAAAATAACTGTGTACTATTTAAATATATTTGACAAAGTAATTTATTCCTGTGATGCAAAGCTGAATTTTCAGCATCGTTACTCCAGTCTTCAGTGTCACATGATCCTTCAGAAATCATTCTAATATGCTGATTTGCTGCTCAATAAACATTTATGATTATTTTCAATGTTGAAAACAGTTGTGTACTTTTTTTTCAGGATTCCTTGATGAATAGAAAGTTCAAAAGAACAGCATTTATCTGAAATACAAAGCTTCTGTAGCATTATACACTACCGTTCAAAAGTTTGGGGTCAGTAAGAATTTGTATTTTTATTTTTTTGAAAAGAAATTAAAGAAATGAATACTTTTATTCAGCAAGGATGCATTAAATCAATCAAAAGTGGCAGTAAAGACATTTCTAATGTTACAAAAGATTAGATTTCAGATAAACACTGTTCTTTTGAACTTTCTATTCATCAAATAATCCTGAAAAAAAATATTGTACACAAATATTTTGTACAATTGTACACATTAAATGTTTTTTGAGCAGCAGATCAGCATATTAGAATGATTTCTGAAGGATCATGTGACACTGAAGACTGGAGTAACGATGCTGAAAATTCAGCTTTGCTATCACAGGAATAAATTACTTTGTGAAATATATTCAAATAGAAAACAGTTATTTTAAATTGTAATAATATTTCACAATATTACTGTTTTTACTGTATTTTTAATTAAATAAATGTAGCCTTGGTGAGCAGACGAAACTTCTTTTAAAAACATAAAAAATCTTAGTGGTTCCAAACTTTTGGACTGTACTGTATATGTAGGAATCTTCAAAAACTCTTCAAAGACACTGTTCAAAAAAGCTTTTTTCCCCCCATTAAGACTTCCGTACTGAACACCTTTGTATTTAATGTGAAAATGCTGCTTATATATATATATAGTCTGATTGTAATGTTATTAATTAATTCATAAATGAATTACATTGTAGTACTATATACTACACTAACAAAATGCTGTGTTAAAAACAACCCAAGTTGGGTTGAAAATGGACAAACCCAGCGATTGGGTTGTTTTGTACTGTATTGCTTGCTTAAAATGAACCCACAATATGTTGGAAATTAACATTTATTAATATGCTTAATAAATGAAAATGTATTAATTGGGTTAATAAATAATAATTAAACAATAAGCATTTATTAAATTGCTTATTTACTCATTTTTACCTTTTGGTTCATTTTAAGCTAGTGATAGTAATTTTTAAACAATAGTTGGGTTATATAAAAGTCAGCGATAGATCCTATTTACACCAAGTGAAAATAGCATATTTTCTTAGCAATATATGCTATTTTGCTGTAGAAGCTATTTACACTAAGTGAAAATAGCAATATATTCTATTTACATTAATTTAAAATAGCGATAGATTCTATTTACACCATGTAAAAGTATCAGTTCTTTGCAATAAGAGTAAATAGTAATTAGATGCTATCTATACTTTATATTGGTAGATACTATTTGCACCTCAGTATTTTTGTTCATGAACAGGATGCAATAATATCATAGAGTGTAAATGATTATATTTATTAAAATTATTAAATGAATGCTGCCATATTGGGAGAATAAAAACCCTCCCTACGCCTTCCCCTAACCCTACCCAATAAACACTTTTAATGTTATTAAACATTTGTTCGCAGTTTATTTCCACTTTTAGAACATTATTTTCATTTTTATTGAAAATAAATGCAAGCTCAGCAAAAGGCGTATTTGAACCTGCATCGATCGCATTCTAAAAAAACAGGTTTGCGAGCCTTACTCGCTACTGTTGCGACACTGAAGATACTGAATTTGATGCGTCTTTTTTAAAACTTGAGTGGCCCAACCAGACAATGGTGGGCAGAGCTAGTGTAAAGGGAGCCAACAAGGGAGGCTATTTGCATTTAGTATAAATAGACACTCCGTAAATATAACTGCTCAGCACATTGGGCAACCATTGGGTTTGTCCATTTTCAACCCAACTTGGGTTGTTTTTAACCCAGCATTTATTTAGAGCGTATCATATCATATTAAAATATGTGATAATATTATTCATGAGCTAAGCTGTTGCCATGTCATGTCATCAAAACCAGCCATAAGTCATATGTCATTTTTTAGGAGCTCTATGTATTCTTGTACGCCTATTCAATTTACCAAACTGAGCTTTTTAATAATATGCTTGTAGTGGGCAGAGAAAATAGTGTTTCATGACTACATTCACTCTCTCAACACAAGCGGCTGCCCTGTGCGCTTTAGCCGTACTGCTCCATGTATCATGCACAAGCCATGATGAATTCATTCCCTTTATTCTCTGACCTCCATCAATTTGACAATATCACACCATATTTCATGGCTGACCCCATCTGCAGATATGGGTCCATGCTGTACCTACAGCTGAATTGAGCAGAGCAACAAGAGCAGCTGATTAATTTAACCTATTCCTGCTCTACCTGCCACGTGTTATGGACAGCACTAGATGGAATGCATCCATTCTCACTTTCTTTTTTCCTCTTAGATTGGTGTTGAGATATTGAAACTCTTGGACAATGATTCCAGTCTCTCTCTTTGACCTGCACAGCTTTTTCTGTTCCTCTTTTTCCACCCCTAGAGGCTTTTTCTTTGTTTTGTTTTGCTTTGATACTTGATTGGATTTTCTGTTTGATTGTTTTTTTCCTGTATATTGAGGTCTTGCTCTCTTTCACTTTGTTCTTCATTAACCTATGCAATCAATACAGCGTCTTAGAGTCAATCCATATGTAGCCTAATAAAGAATACAGTCAAGTTCAGGCGAGTCTTTTCACTTTGAGATTCTCAGTGTCACTTTATGACTGAAGGAACTAGTTCAGCCAAGATACATGGGGGTTTGGCTGCTAACAGCTATCTGTGGCATTCCTGTAAGATTTGTCACGATGAACAGTTGACTCGTTCACACTAAGCTGGTAGCAACAATTCACAAGAAGGTCAAAAATACACGTACATACACGCACCTGATCAGACTTGAGAAGTTGTGACAACACAAACACGATTAAAGAAAATCAGACAAGACACACACACACACACACACACACACACACAGGTTTGTTTTGCTATCTTAGTGGGGACTCTCCATAGGCGTAATGGTTTTTATACTGTACAAACTGTATTTTCTATCCCCCTACACTACCCCTACCCCTAAACCTACCCATCACAGGAAACATTCTGCATTTTTACATTTTCAAAAAAACATCATTTAGTATGTTTATTAATCCATTTCCCTCGTGGGGACCGCTGGCTGGGCCCCACAATGTAGGTGATCTCAGGTTTTTATTACATCGTGGGGCCATTTGGTCCCCACGATGTAATATAAACAAGAACACACACACACACACACACACACACACACACACACACACACACACACACACACACACACACATCAGGGGGATTCCAACTGAGGGTGGGCCTATTATGGGATGGGGGCAATGAGAAAGTGCCAGCAAAGTGAGTGATGAGCATGTGGGAGATCATGTGTGTGTATCAAAGGCCAGTCTAAACACAGGAAGTAGATGCACAAATTGTCTTTTGCCATCATAAACTGATCTCATCTCATCTCTGAAACGTAAAGAAATGACTTCACAGACTGGACCAGCACTGTTTGTGTTTAAGCAGACACAATAAACCACTTTCCATTTACAGTAGTGATGCCATTGAGATTGGAGGGTAAGTGCTCGCCCTGTTTATAAATCTGTGGGAAATAGGATATAGTTAGGCTTGGGAAAAAAAGAAAGAAGTTAAATAGCCAAAGTAATAATGCATATTAATATTAATATTATAAAATAATGCACATTATTAATATTAAATATTACATTATTTTAGTTTTTGTACTACTGCTGCTGCTACTATTATTATTATTATTATTATTATTATTATTGATCTATTTAATCATCAAATTTTATTTTTTATTTAATCGCCATATTTTAATGTCTATCACACAATCCTTCTTCCAAAGATTTGTTGATTCATATTTGCATTCATCTGTTTGAATAAATATTGTACAAAGACATGATTAAAACTTCAGTGGTTGATGATAAATGACCCATACATGATGTGAACTCAGCAACTAATCAAACATTTAATGTGCTCCATTCTGTTTATGATTTTTGGCTGAAAAAAAAAAAAAAANCTTCCAAGTATGTGCATTGAATTCATTAGATTTAATTTGCCATGCTTCATTTAATGACAAAAGACAAATTATGTCAAACACTGTTGGACTGGAATAACATTCTGCTTTCAGGTAGGACATTATCTGAGGCATTATGACCGTTTACGAACTATTACTTAATTGATAAAAAGCACTGTAATCTTTTTCCTCTTAAAATAATTGCCATGTACCGCTATAGCTGTCGGCGTCAGTCTCTACATAGACAATCACAAGCCCAGACCACCAAGTGGGAGTTTGACTGACACTTTTGAAGAGGAACACACATTTGATTCTTTAAAAAGAAAGGTATACAGTTTTAGTTTAATTTTCCCTGTGGAGAAGCTTACTTTCCAAAAGGGGGATTTGAAAAGGCAAAAAAAAAAAAAAAAAAANAAAAAAAAAAAAAAAAAAAAAAAAGTGGTGGGAGCCAAGAAGAAAATGGAGATCACATTATTACTACTCACTTATGCCATGCCATGGTTTTAATTTTGGAGCACAAACAACAGGTCGGCAAAATAAAACAACAGGGTTGTGGAAAAAGGGATCCCATTAAAGTGAGTTGGCACAGAGTGTAAAAGGAAAATGTTGTAATGATTCAACTCATATGGTGCTATGCAGTAATAGATGGCTGGAAGCATTTTGCTTGAGGAGAGAGTAATCACTAGCAGGTACGCACTGGCGGTGATGTCATTCCACAGAGGGGCTGTTGTAGGGAGAGAGAGGGGTAATTCGATGCGTACACTGTGGCTGAGGGACGACGCTCCAGGTTTAGCCCCATAGGTAAAGGCCTACATGGGTGCTACATGGATCGTCTTACTAAAAGCGCTGCGTTTATCACTATGAATCTGGCCATCCTGGGACTATTGCTTGTAGGAACCCTGAGAGGTTCTTGGTGACGGAGCACCGGATGACCTTTCAAGCTACATGCCAACGAATGAAAGATGCAATCTGCCACCTGCTGACGTGATATGTCTCATTATGTTAATGCAGGGCTGTTCTCAGTCTCCTGTGACAGAGATGACTTTCGACCTAGTTTTAAGATGCTGGGTAGAGCCCTTCAGATTCTACGTATATTGGGCCTACTTCTGTCTAACAGAGGATGAATATTACCTGCTGAAAGCCTATTATTAGGGTGTTCATACATTTGAATTTGACTCCGAATAGGGACAACTCGCTCATCTGCTATCAAACACTAATGTAAAGTCACCGGAGATATCTCTCTCCCTCTCTCATTTTTTCTTTTTCTTTTAATTTATGGGCTTTTAGCCTTTACATTATAGGACATAGAGCTGACAT
Organism: Anabarilius grahami; assembly: GCA_003731715.1. Lineage (NCBI taxonomy): Eukaryota > Metazoa > Chordata > Actinopteri > Cypriniformes > Xenocyprididae > Anabarilius > Anabarilius grahami. Next base: position 3,741,186 of record RJVU01071404.1, read on the forward strand.
AAAAGTGTATGTATAGAGAGAAGAAGTGGGGCACAACATAAGTCAGACTTAAACCTGGGTCCTCGTGAGAACATGGCTCTTTGCATATATGTATATATGTGTTGTGTGTGTGCTCTAAATATCCATTTTATTAATCAACAATGAATAAATTAAGTAGCATATATACACACATAAATTATTACATTACTTGTTTTTTAATATAATAAAAAAACAATACAATTCATGCATGTGTACCCTAGTGAATAATAAATATACTAAAATATATTTGAAATACATTTGTTTAATGCTAAATATAATACTTACATATTTATGGACTTAGTAAAAATACCCTGCAATATACTTTTGGCATACTAAACTGATATACTTAAAGTCTGCTAAATTGGAACAACTAATTTTGTATTTAATGCACTTTAATTGTGCAGAAGTAGTGCTGAGGTCCAACTAAAGAAATACTTAAGTATATTTGATTGTGCTAAAGTGGAACTATTGCAAGTATACTAAATATCTTGCATTGAAAGACTAATATTATTCAAAGTTCAAACAATCCTTATCAATATTGACACTAAAACACATTATAGGCTTAATATGTGACCCTGGACCACAAAACCAGTTATACGGGTACATTTTTTGAAATTGAGTTTTATATATCACCTGAAAGCTGGATAAATAAGCTTTCCATTGATGTATGGTTATATGACAATATTTGGCCGAGATTCATCTGGAATCTGGAATCTGAGGGTGCAAAACATTAAAATTAAATAAAATTTTTGATATATTTATGGTATCATGGAACATGATCTTTACTAAATATCCTAATGATTTTTTGCATAAAAGAAAAATCGATACTTTTGACCTGCAAAATGTATTGTTGGCTATTGCTAAAAATAAACCTGTGCAACTTATGACTGGTTTTGTGGTCCAGGGTCACATAAGAAATGTGCACTGTGCACAAGTAGTACTCCAAATAAAGTTTAATTATAATTTTTATATCAGTAAGTCTCAAGGGAAATGTCAGTAAATATGTTAATATATTTGAACTATACTTAGTATGAAATAAATGTATTTTAAATATATTACTTTTTACTAGGGTATGTGTGCAAATTCTAAAGCAAACAACAAAAAACTTATTGAAAAAAAAATATTTATATGCAAGACATCCAAGAAAACATGTCAAGTTTCATGCTAACATTTGCTTACGAGGCTGTTTCAATAATTATTGACTGAGTTTTGCTCACTCTCTGAGGATATCTGGGCCTCTTATAGATTCAGTACATATGAGTGAAGGTTTGTTTTACTGATAAAAGTAAAGAAAAACAAAACAAAAAAAACAATCTTATCTAATTACACAATATTTCTCTGACTTGGCTTCACGGCTCATGTAATGTGACTCATTCCCTCTGTCCCATGTGGAACAGCTTTGCATGTGGTTTTCATAACTCAACACCTTTNAAACTTATTGAAAAAAAATATTTATATGCAAGACATGCTAACATTAGTTTCAATAATTATTGACTGAGTTTTGCTCACTCTCTGAGGATATCTGGGCCTCTTATAGATTCAGTACATATGAGTGAAGGTTTGTTTTACTGATAAAAGTAAAGAAAAACAAAACAAAAAAAACAATCTTATCTAATTACACAATATTTCTCTGACTTGGCTTCACGGCTCATGTAATGTGACTCATTCCCTCTGTCCCATGTGGAACAGCTTTGCATGTGGTTTTCATAACTCAACACCTTTAGAGAAACAACCCGTGTGATCTGTGGGGAAGCCAAAGTGACAGCTAACAAAAAGGAGAGTTTTTGTCTCCATGAGGAAATGATTAGTATTTACTGAGCTGCCTTGAGGGTGTAATTGACCACTGGAGTGTGTGTAGTAAGAACGCGAGGGGGGACACATCAACGCCATGGTCAGCGGTGTTATTCGCAGCGGGGGCCGGCTGCTGTGATTAGCATGTGGAGTTATCTGATTCGTGCACAATGGGAGGTGCCCATGCAGGTGAGCTGATATATTGCCGGTTGCTATGGAAGAGGACATCTACCTTTAATGAAAAATCTCTCTCTCTCTCTCTCTCTCTCTCTCGCTCTCTTCTACATTTTGATGTGACAAATGGAGACGGGTTTACGAATGAAGCGGACGTTTTGTGCCAGTCTATCCTAAGAGTCTCATCTGTAAAGGTCACCTTTCAAATATTTCGCCACCATTTCCATAATTCCCCTATCAGACTCAATCTTAAAATTTTTAGGATTGTTACTATGATTTAAAAAAAAAAAAGATTGTAAAAAGAGATGGACGATATTATTTATGCAATTGTCATTCAACTGCTCATCAATGTTGTTATCTTCAAACTGTCAAGACGCTGTTTTGAACCGAACGGTNTCGCCACCATTTCCATAATTCCCCTATCAGACTCAATCTTAAAATTTTTAGGATTGTTACTATGATTTAAAAAAAAAAAAAGATTGTAAAAAGAGATGGACGATATTATTTATGCAATTGTCATTCAACTGCTCATCAATGTTGTTATCTTCAAACTGTCAAGACGCTGTTTTGAACCGAACGGTGCATATTAATAAAGTCTTATTCATATCATTTCAATTCCTTCTTATCAGTCATCGATGGAGCACAAAACGCTGGCCTTTAAAAGAATAATGATATTTAAATGATTCCGCCTCAGTTTACAAGCTCAGTTTATATAGATATAGTCGCTAAGTAATTTCTAAGCTAGGCAAAATTTCATACAACCACTTTTATGATTAGTGGACCTGAAAAAATGCTGCTATACAGCATTGAAATGTACTGAAAACAATACTAGGTAATTGTGTTAATTGTGTTACTGTTATTTCCCAGTCTGGGCCCACAACTCATATGTGGCCAAAACTGTCTATGAGCAGCTTAACTGCTGACAAAAATATTAAATAAATATTTTTAAAAAAGTCTTTATCTTTATTCACTACTATAGAGTATGACTACAGCTTTGTCTCTATAAGTAAACAATTACTCATTCTAAGTTCTCTGGACTGGACTCAAGGCTCAAGGGATTTGTGTGCTGTCTGCTGAACAATGAGAGGAGATATGCTTTAAAACTGGCAGGATTTGAGCGGGAAAGACCAGTTTGGTCTAGGACTGAGGCTGGAGGATAACAATAGGACTCAAGGTAGGGAGCGTGATCGCTGTGGAGTTACATATTAAAATACTCATCCTATTATGTGATTTCTCTAACCAGGCAATTAGTTGTCTGTGGGTATGTTTATTGTTTGGCGTATTTCCATATGCGCTGCCATGATAAAAGGGCCTATTTTAAGCAGTCACCATAAGAACGCATTGATGTTACTAACAAAAATACTAAATGGAGCTTGCGGCGATACTAATAATGACAATATCAATAGTGCACGCAACAGAAGCACCAACACAACAAATATGATCTGTTTTATGCTCAGCGGACATCATTTTTCTTCTCCAAATGCATTATGTGGGGAACGAGTGCGGCTGATTGCATTTGAAACGTATTATGGGACATCTGTCTAAATCTGAGATGATGTAATTATATAATTGAACATGTGGAGCTCTTTCCTGGAATATGGTTATTGGAAGTTGGCACGGGCTGAGAGCGGACGACCACAGCCGTTACGAGAGGAGAGAGAAAGAGAGAGAGAATGTTCCAGAACATGATGTCGGCTGCTTAAAAAAATGCTTGGGAACTCTACGGTGTGCTTGGACAGCTATCTTTATGGAGTCAAATCCTGCCTTTGCGCTACAGCATTGCCGGTATCCAAATATTCACAGCTTATAGTTATAGATAAACAATGACTTGAAGAGCAACACGTGAAAAACACACATCCATAAAGAAACCAGAAGCCTTTGATTTGAGAATAATACTGTAAAATACTGAAAGATTTTTTTTTGTAACATCACAGATGTTTAGCCTGGCGTTTAGCTTGAAAACTTTAACCTTTTAGTGGTTTTTGACGTCAGAATAAATGTCTTTCATCAAAATAAACGACATAATGTATTGCTGAGGAGACACGTCACTTAAATACATAAATGCGGCTGTTTTTCATCAAGCACAGATTAATTATTTGTCTAAAGCAGTGCACACAGCTGTCAGTGCACACAATAGCTATTCTGGTAAGTTTGTGTCGAGCACACACATATGCACACTTCTTAGTGGGGTGCAACACAGAAGCAGGTGCTGTAGAAGTTAGTGCTAAGCCTGCTCAGACCATTCATCAGAACTGTTATTCATGAGCTTGTCTGCACTCCACATGCTAAAGAGAAGAAACTTGTCAGGCAACTGCCAAACAGAGCGTTCACCTGCACACCTGCACTGCACTCTGTACGATTGGCCCTATCAGTATTCATGCATCTAACTACAGCTGTTTCAGCCCACAGCCATGAAAAATGGTGTGGGGAAATATTTTATGCATAGACGTGTTGATTGCAGGGAAAGATTTTTACTGGTGTGTCTGTTTAACACGTTGAACACATGTATAGCTGGGAAGGAAAGTGTTTTAAGGTGCTTTTTTGTATATGAATGAATTTTTTATGATCTTTTTATATTCTTTGGCATTGATAAAAGGACACCTCAGAAAATGAGAAAATAAAAAATTCCAAGAAGCCCCTGCAGCTAATCTGTGAATATATAAGATGAATAAAAAATGACCATAGACACTGATGAGTGGATGCTCCCTCATCATGATTCTCCATTAGTTACCCTCGAGAACAAAGAGAGAGTCACATTAGGTCACAGAAAGTGAACTTTAAGAAGTTCTCTTTTTGTCATAAATTTATAAAGACAATTAGGGAAACAAATGGTGTCATACGCACAAAAATTTTACAAATGACAAAATATTCCAAGTCAGCTTTGCGTACCAAACAGACTCCAGAGGGCTGTTAAATGTCAGTCAGCGAGTTGCACTCAAGATCAGTTCACAAATCATACGGACCAGTTTACAAGATTTATTGAAAATATTTGACTCAAAAGAACAATTCGAACAGGTTATTTCTCTCATGAGGTAGGGTAGATTTATTTTTATTTTTTAAATGAAACTTGTTCTGTTTTTAACACAATTACTATGGTATGGCTTTAGAAGACTTGGAATTTGTTGATGCATCATTCTTCCAAAGAGTCATCAAGATATTCTTCCAAAAATAAATAAGTAGATAAACAATAAAATCCTTGTTTTGAGCTGCACATTTTTGTAACATGCAGGTGAGAAAACAATGACAGATATTGCGGGTGAACTATTCCTTTTGCACATTTCCATCATGTCACATCTAAACAAGAGCACAAGGGAACTACATATCCCAAAGCTTAGGTAAAATATAGTGGAAAGTAGATGACAACAACAAACAAAGGCCCAACAGCTAATCTGGGTTGAGGGAAACAGGGAGGCAATCCAATTCTTTCTTGTGAGGGGAGAAAAGAAAGAGGGGAACACAGACAATGGCATAGCTGATCAGAAACATTAGGAGCGTACCAGGCCTGGGCTCCCCAGCAGGTGGTCCGAGTCCGGAGCTCTTCGACGGCTCCTCTTAATCCCCTTTCAGCCGGGCTTCTCTTCCTGCCCCTGACCCCACGCTGCGATGAAGTTATCACCCAACGCAGCCCGGCTCTCTGGCCGCTTCAAAAAACACTGCGGCATTTATCGAACGCCTATTTATCTGCATGAAAGACATGCAATTTGCCCACTAATATCTCCACTCCACACGGAAAAAAAGAAAGAAAAACTCTGGCCTATTCAATCAAGAGAAAGAATAATTCAAAACCCCACTGAAACCTCTTTCTTCTTGAATTTGAAGGAAAAGCCTAACAATATGTACTATTACTATGAAGAGAGGAGTCCAGAGAGGTCAATGGCTGAGGAAAATGTGAAACAAAGCAACGAAAATAGAGATTTAAAGAGGTTTTAAACATGAAAGGATGAACAACTGGGGTGGGTTAAAACCTGGATATATAACAATATAACACTGGAAACTGGGACAAACAAGTAGAGGAAATGACAAGGGCCAAGATGGCAGCGGTAAGAATTGTAGACTGTACTCTAGTTGCCCTACTTCATCGAGGTGCAGCGTCTCAAGCTGACAAAAGCTCAAGGAGGCAGCTGAAGTGGCAGAGATTTCAAAGCGAGAAGTGGGAGAGTCATTGCGTGCCCACCCGCAGAGACATATGGGGAGGAATACAAAAAGTTTTTTTTTTTTTTTTTTGGGTGGAGTGTGTTTTCTCTCCCCTCGCCCTCCCCTTTCTCTCTCTTGGTTTGGCGTGGTATGAACAAAGAGAGAGTGCATTTTAATATCATAGGAGTGCTGTGCCTTTGATTCCATAGAATGAATACTATCCAAATGCTTTCTCATTGGTTCATCTAGGTAGCGCCTGTCGCTGATTGGATGACGATGCTAAGCCTTGGAGGGATGGGAGAAAGTATGTTTTGTACACACTAACACGAACACAATATTCTTTCACGCAGACGCTTGCCAGTTTTAGGCTTTATGTTACAAAGAAAATCAAGTCGCATTTCAAAATTTTAATTGTTGATGGGCCAACCGACTGGTGCTCATAAAACTGTATTTATGAGCTGATCTGTATGGATTTCAAGAGTTATTTTTATCTGCTCCACTGTTTTGGGCATAGCTTTTTGTCTCTGATTCATGCATAACATTACATCTCATTCATGATCTTCTGTTCCCGAGGTTAATCTTTCTAACAGTCCTGATCAAATGGAGTAAATAAATGTCATTTCAAACAGGGGCATCACTCACCTGACCCACAAGAAGTGACACATAGGGATACCATCTGGTCAGTCAGATCTGCCTCAAGCGTAGAAGAACTAATCCATGGATGAAGGTCAAGGGCCAGCAGACATCAGAACATCAAGGCCAGGAATCAGCAAATCAACCTGCAAGGGAAGAGAGGGGAGACGTTTATTGCTTTGAAGAC
>RJVU01071404.1:3748436-3785930 GCA_003731715.1 Anabarilius grahami
ACAGTAATATTATTGGGAAATATATATATAATATGATTTCAAGTTGAGCTGCAAGAAAAATTGTCTTTTCATTCTATTCATCAGAGAATCTTTATTAAACAAAATTGGTATCACAAAAATATTAAGCAGCACAACTGTTTTCAACATTGATAACAAAAAGAAATGTTTACTGAGCAGCAAATCAGAATGCTTTATGTAGGATCAAGTGACACTGAAGACTGGAGTAATGATGCTGAAAATTTTGCCATCACAGGAATAAGTTACATTTTTAAATATTAAAATAGAAAACAGTTAAAATTGTAATAATATTTTACAATATTACTATTTTTACTCCATTTTTTTAATCAAATGAATGCAGCCTTGTTGAGCACAGGAGATGACTTTCAAAAACAGTTAAAAATCTTATGATCTCATTTTTTTTATTATTTTTTTATTTTACACTTAATTTTACTCAGTCGGGCATAACCAGCTAGAGTCCAAAAATAAGTTCCAAATAAATAAAACAGCCTTACCCTAGATGGTTAGTGAATTTATTTGGAATTTATTTATATTTATTTATATGGTTTAACTCAACTCTAGCAATGATAATTATAAAGAACGGCAACATAATACATCGTTTTACAGACTTGTAAGAATAATGTACATTGCTGATGTTACATGAGCGATTAAACCATCTACTAAAGAAAAACTCTGACTGTATCGTCTCGCAACTTTCACTGTAGTTGATCTCGGATGCTTAAGGTTTTTGTTTTTCTCCAGAACTCATATGTGGAAAATGCTTCACATAAAGCCACTAAAATGAAAGTACAAGAAACAAAAGCATATTTCTTCATATTTTTGAGACAGATGCAGTTTCAATAAGTGAAGTAGACTAGCTCATCTGGCACAATTCCTCGCATTGTTTACCACAAAAATGCAAGGAATAAACAGCTAAACGAAGGGCAAAAATGCATGAAATATTTTATTCATGAAAGTCTAAAGGCTGATAAAAAAGGACACTAAAACCCACAAATTTTTCTCCACCCTAACTACATTCATGCAGCCTTCAAAAAAACCTGACAACCTCCTGACTGGACTTTTATTCCCAACGAGAGGCCGGACACAAGCTTTGATACTACCTAGATAACATACTTTTTTGAAGGCCTGATTATCATTCATGGATTCACCTAATCGGGGCCTAATTGAGAGCTATTTGCCGAGTGACACAGTTTTGCATATCCTCTTCTCATTTGCAGGAGAGAGAGAGAGAGAGAGAGAGAGAGAGAGAGAGATTGTGTGTGTGTGTGTGTATGTGACAGAAGGAGAAGAGAGTGAGGAGCATTAGTTCCCTATGGAGACGGGGATCTGGACAATGGACCGTTTGGAGATAGCATGAGGGGTTTGGGCGGACCTCCTGGTGAGCTGTAAAGCACAAACAACTCAGTGTTTCAGGAGATAACAGAGAGAAAGCCAGTCTCAGCAATCACTATCATCTACTCAAGACCGAAATCACGATACAACACACCATACAAGACCGCACTACACTACAGAGTGAAGCAGAGCCTCAGCTAAGCTGCATCAATGCAAACATCCACCAAACACAAATATACATAGCTCACCTAAAGCTAAACAGTAGATATCAGAGATATTCAAAGGGATAAAGTGCAGAGATATGTAGAAAGGCAAATTGTAGACATGCATTCTCATTCTCTAAAAAAGATCATGTAACATCTCAACAGTTGAGAAAGACACACTACAGGTAAATTATGCCATTTGTAAAAGATGCGGTTTAATTAAAAAATGCCTCGCGTTGTTCTTATTCAGTATCTGCTGTCAGATGAGATGTTATCAGGCTATATTTTAGTGTCATTATTCTAATGTTATTTCCATAACTTGCTTAAATAAAAAGTCTCTCACCTCAGAAAAACAAACTTTCTTGTTCTATACTAGACATTATGTGTTAAAGGGTTAGTTCACCCAAAAATGCAATTTCTGTCATTAATTACTCGCCCTCATTTCATTTCAAACCTGTAAGACTTTCTTTCATCTTCAGAACACAAATTAAGATATTTTTTGATGAAATCCGAGAGGTGTTCTGATGTAGAACCTGGAAGCGCTGAATGTAAACAGGGAAGGAGAATGACAGGGCAGAGAAGAAATTGTTGAATTAAGTCGTTATTTTTATTTTTGCACACAAAAAGTATTCTCGTCACTTCATAACATTAAGGTTGAACCACTGCTGTCACACTGACTATTTTAACAATGTTTTTACTACTTTTCTGGACCTTAAATGTGGTAATTACGTTGCTTTCTATCGGGGATGAAAAAAAAAAAAATTCTCGGATTTCATCAAAAATATCTTAATTTGTGTTCCGAAGATGAACAAACCGAAGATGAACCTTCTACTGTATATTCATCAGTGTTAGTGGTATTATTACAATTCGTGTGTATGTTAAATAAAGTGGGATGGTACTTACACGGTAGTGGGACGTGTGTGTGCTTGTTTTCAAGATTTATGAGGACACAAATTTGTAAAATGACATGGGATTTACACTGGTATTACGATGTAAACATGTTTTATGAGGACATTTCATGAGTCCTCATATTTAAAATAGCTTAAGAAACATACTAAACACTGTTTTATTAAAAATGTAAAAATGTAGAATGTTTTCTGTGATGGGTAGGTTTACGGGTAGGGTAGGGGGATAGAATGTACAGTTTGTACAGTATAAAAAACATTTTGCCTATGGAATGTCCTCACTAAGATAGCAAAACAAACCTGTGTGTGTGTGTGTGTGTAGATGTTATATTGATATAGATAACTGTATATGTATTTTATATATATATATATATAATATATATATAATAAAAAAAAAACAGCAAAAAAAATATAGCTTTTATTTATTTATTTATTATATTCAATTTTTGGTTTTCAATTCACTCACCACTGGCATGTGTGGCAAAAAGTTATTTCCAAAGCCTGCGTATAACCTAAACACTGATAAAAGTTCTATGTGTAGTTGTCCATGTGAATGTGTCTGAGAGAAAGAGAGAGTATGTTTACATGCACAAACTCTCTGGAGGCCATGTTTGATTATTCCCTTGGCTTCTGTGAATCTCCTCTACCGAATTCATGTGGGAAATGTAAATCCTCAAAGCAAGAAGCCTCTTGGACTGCTCAAGTTTTCCAGCCTGTGCGAAGACTACTCCTTGTGAATACTACAATAAAAATATGGTTCCCTTCATAAGAAGGAAAATAGGATTCTTTGAGCAATGTGTTGACATGAGAACCTCTAGTTCTATGGAAACTGATTCAGAGAGAGGAAGAGAGAAGACAGAAAGATAGGCAGACAGACAGAGAGAAAGATCAGTCTAAATCATGCCCGTCCACACAAAGCCAAGTACAGCCCTAAAGAGTGACTTGGGACATGCGGTCTTGCTTCAAACTGATTTATCAAATGTTAAGTATTGATTCACGAAGGTTCCATACAAACATTTATTGAATTGTAAAATGTAACATATACTATTTAGTTATACATTTTGAAATTAGAATGATTGCTATTAAATTAATTTATTTTTCCTATGCAGCTAAAGCTGATTTAAAAATTGAAGCAATTTTAATGTCACTTTCCACTTAATGCACAAATTTCTAAAATCATAATTTCACAAACTGGGGGGGAACTAAACCATGGTCGGTCATTAATGCTAATTTTACAATTTTCACAGCTGAATGTTATTCAAAAACCTAACCATTGAGATTGCAATGAAATAAGCCCTAAATGTATTACAATTGGAGCAAATGGAGGACAATTTATTTTCACAATGAAACCATCCATGAGGTCCAGCACTTGAATGCTTCTCACAACTGATTACAGCCATCACTCATCATCGATGGTATTTTGTTTACAGTAAAAATACCAAAGTTACAGTCATGCAAATGTTTTATTGCTACCAATTAAACATGCAATGAAAAAGACGTCATGGAGCATTTTACATTTACATTTACATTTACATTTAGTCATTTAGCAGACGCTTTTATCCAAAGCGACTTACAAATGAGAGTAGTAGAATCAAGTCAAGTCAACATGAGAACAACAGTATGTAAGTGCTGTGTGAAGTCACAGTTAGGTCAGTAAAGTGCTCGTAGTAAGGAATTTTTTTTTTTTTTTTTTTTTTAAATAAATACACACATAGATGGAAGAAGAATAGAAATCAAAGTGCTACTATTACTGGGTCAAGTGCTGACGAAAAAGATATGTCTTTAGCATTTTTTTGAAAATGGCTAGAGACTCAGCTGCTCGGATAGAACGTGGCAGGTCATTCCACCAGCCAGGAACAGACCCGGAGAAGGTCCGTGAGAGCGATTTTGTGCCCCTTTGTGATGGCACCACAAGGCGCCGTTCACTTGCAGAACGCAAGTTTCTGGAGGGCGCGTAAGTCTGAAGAAGTGAGTTAAGGTATAGCGGAGCAGAGCCAGCGGTCGTTCTGTAGGCAACCATCAGAGCCTTGAATTTGATGCGAGCAGCTACTGGCAGCCAATGCAGACTGATGAAGAGAGGAGTGACGTGCGCTCTCTTCGGTTCGTTGAAGACCAGTCTTGCTGCAGCATTCTGGATCAGTTGTAGAGGCTTGATAGTGCATGCTGGAAGGCCAGCCAAGAGAGCATTACAGTAGTCCAGTCTGGATAGAACAAGAGCTTGGACAAGAATTTGTGTAGAATGCTCCGATAGGAAGGGTCTAATCTTCCTGATGTTGTACAAGGCAAATCTGCAGGACCGGGCTGTTGTTGCAACGTGATCTGTGAAGCTTAAACAATCATCCATCACCACTCCAAGGTTCCTGGCTGTCCTGGAAGGGGTAATGGTTGATGACCCAAGTTGAATTGAAAGGTTATGATGAAATGTTGGGTTGGCACCGACCACAAGCAGTTCCGTTTTTGCAAGGTTGAGTTGAAGGTGGTGATCCTTCATCCAGGCAGAGATGGCTGTCAGGCAGGCTGCGATGCGACCAGCAACCGTCGGATCATCTGGTTTGAATGAGAGGTAGAGTTGTGTGTCATCAGCGTAGCAGTGATAGGAGAAACCATGATCTTGAATGACAGATCCTAGTGATGACATGTAGATGGAGAAGAGAAGTGGTCCAAGCACAGAGCCCTGGGGTACCCCAGTAGCAATAAGTCAAATGGAGCATAAATAAGTCAAATATAAATAAGTCAAATATTTCTGCACTTTCAAATTTCATCTAGTTCCTCCTCATCTTTGTAAAACTAGTCAAGAACAAAAAGCTTACGTGTCCCTAGGATGAAAAAGCAGAGCAGTGGTATGTGATTGATTATAATTGTGTTGACAGTCTTCTCTTATTCCTGGAATTGTTGGGAGATGAGTTTGCAGGATGATACACAAACGCCTCATTGCTGCATTAGGTGATCTGTGGCCTACACATTGTGGCTGACTGGCAGTGGTGAGTGCAATGTTACAATTATCTTGTCTATTTGTTTAATTTAAAAATATGCTTTGAGGACTACTTGGTAATTCATTCAATTTAGTGTTCGTTCATGTCCAACTTTCCAAAACAAGACTCATAGTAGACCATAACAAGTAAAAGTAAAGTAGAAGTAAAAATTCACAAAAAACAAACAAAGCATTTTTTTTAATAATATTAAATTATATAAAACTACATCAGGTCTAATTTGCATTTGTCATGTCTGAAACATAATAAAAATAGCTCAAAAATAACAATTGTCAATTAAATGAAAATAAATATTATATTTTCAAGATATACTACCGTACACAATTTTGGGGTTGTTAAGATCAAAACTTCTAGGAAAATGTTTTTAAGAAGTCTCTTATGCTTACCAAGGCTGCATTTATTTGACAAAAAATACATCAAATCAGTAATATTGTCAATCATTTTTACAATTTCGGTTTAATCGTCCAAAGGCCAATACAGCCATTTCATTTGTGATTAAAATATCTTAAAATGTATATATTTTTTTTATTCTGGCATGATTTTATAACATCATATATCAACATAGTGCAAAATGATATTAAAATTATGTGTAGAAGTCATTGCTTTGTTATGAGAAAGAATGTCCGGAAAAATGAATTTAATTTATATAATTCGGAGTAACCAATATAAAGGGATCATTTTGGTCATGTGGTCAAAATCATGTGACAGGATGTGACATCATTCAGACACCAGAACAGGACCACATTTTCATGAAGCAAAGTACCTAACTCTCTCTTAACTATTTGAAAAAATCATGTTTTCACTTGCTCACACGCATGTCCCGAAACATCAGGTCATTCAATACAACCGCTATAAAACATGGAAAATGTTGTAATATTTTAAAAACTTGTACTAAATATATAAAATGTTTGATTGTCCTAACTAGCTAGCTAGATATCAGCCTGTTAGCATTGTTTGAAAATATCGTCATTCGGTATAACCAAAAGTGTCATTCGGTAAAAACAAAATTTTGGTTAAACCGAACGACTTTTTTGGTGACAAATTTTGTCCATCTTGTAAAAAATGACAAAAGCAGTCTTAAGTGATTTTAAAAACCACATTGTTAACACTTAATAAAAATTAATTATGTCTCCATTATGTTTTTTTTTTACACTTTTAAAAACCTGATTTGTCAATGACCCATATGTTATATAATTTATTTAAAAATGTAATTTATTCCTTCAATGGAAAAGTGGAATTATTGGGCAGCGAGTATTTAATGCCACATAACCTTTCAGAAATCATTCTAATACGCTGATTTGTTGAATCTCTTATTAACATCACTTACACCGTGTCGTAACCAGACGTGACGCGATGCCGTGAAACGCGATAAAAGGTATCTTTCCATGTTGATCAGAGTTTTTGTCCTAACCAGCTACGACAGCGACACGCGAATATTCGATTTTAGAAACGGTTTCTTTTTCCCTGCGACGTCGAGGCTGAAACAGCAACACAAAGTATGGCAATGATAATATTAGGTACTGTTCATGTGCTTTATTTAATGTTAAAAGTGTCTAATGTGAGTTTGAATATCAATCTGTGTTCCCAGCTTTTTAGCTGCAATGAAAACAACACTGGCTAATTCACCTCAGATCTTGAAAATAAATAAATGGGCACAAGAATGTTCAAACTGTCAACTCAATGCGAACAAACAAGTGTATTCTATGACTAAGATTGGTTCAGTAACTCCGTATGTATTTTAAACAATGTTTAAATTGTGTAATATTTCTGAATTTTACTATGTTCGTGCCCATTTCATTGCATCTGCTGTGCTCTTGCCAAGAGAGCCCGCCCACAATCTCTTCTGATTGGCTGTGGTTTTTGATTGATTTTATCGCCTCTCATTGTCGCGTCGCATCTAGTGTGGACAGTCAAATTGCTCGTCGCTGGAATTTTATCATATCGCGTCTAGTTAGGACACAGTGTTATTATTATTTATGTTTAAAATAGTTGGACTGCTTGATATTCTTTGGAAACCATGATATATTTATTTCAGGATTTTTTGATGAATAATTAGTTCAAAAGAACATAATTTGTTTGAAATATAAATCTTTTGTAACATAAATGTAATAACTGTAACTTTTAATCTATTTAATGCTTTCTTGCTGAATAAAATTCATTTATTAAAATAATAATAATAATAATAATAATCTTACTATACTTTTACAATATTTCCAAACAAAAACTTCTGTTTTTAACTCTCTGGAATATTTGATCCTGATTGGTCAATGATTGGTTAATAAAATGAAATTATAATTTCAACTTAAATATGTCATGTCCATTTATTTATTCATTTGCTTGAACTGGTCACGAGAACACGGCCAAAGACAAAGAGAACCACATGCTCTGTCTACATGTGAACATTGTGTAAAGCAATCGCTTCTAGGATTACATGCATAATAGAACCATTACTTTTTTGCTTATTCATTTTTTCTCCTTTCTTTCCTCTCTCATTTCCTGTCTCACTTTTCCGGAAGCCAACCTTTTCAGTTCATTAGTAGTCCATAAAAACAATTTCAATTACAATCATTCTCATTTTTACATGTTTACAACTTAGGCTGGAACTCCCTGTGTCGGTGAAGGGGGATGTTTTATGCATCAGGGTACCGTGAGTGAACATGATCCTCACTGGGCTGAGGTGGGACTCACAGGAGGTTAATCATATGAGTTACAAAGCATTAGAAATGAGGAGAGAAAAAATGTAGTGAAATGGCAATCTGCTTTTCTCAACCCATCGCTGGTGGGAGAAGCACCGAAAGGCTTGAATTTCCTTTAGGCTTCCACTGTCTGCTTCATGCACCTGGAAGCAATCAGGAGTAACCTTATTACATAGAATAACAAGTACTATTTATACCACTGATCACACTTGCCTTATTTCTCTAATGGTGCCAAGATTCAGTTGCAAATTGCTTGTGTCACTTTCCCCCCACAACTCCTAAGAAGGTGTTGCTGACCTGTCCAAGCGAATAAGAGGTGAGAGGTGGAAAACGGGCGAGCAGAAACGATAAAATGAGTATGTAACTACTAAAAAGCCCTGCAAAACACCTGTGCACATGGTGAGTCAAAAAGAAGGAGGAACAAGACTGCACAGACTGGCGTAAATAAGCTATGACAGCTCTTTTGAGATGCCTCTATTTTTAAAAAAAATTAAAAGATACATTAACACCAAAGGTCAAGGGCATTGCCATCTCTGTAGTTATGGTGTGTTTATGTAGTGAGGCCTTTGCTATGAAAATGTTTGGCTATTTTTCTACCTTAAGGAAACATAATCCAATTTTATGCAATTGACGGTTATTATTTATTTTACAATTTGATTATGAGTGATCTAGTATTTTAGCTCAGGCTGTACCCTACTTCTATGTTTAGCTTTCAAACAACATCTCATATTCATCTCAACACCATCCCCCCTCTCAGTTTCCATTTTCATGACAAGTACGTATCGTTTTGAAAACGGTCTGTCCCTTCTTCATTCACAAATAAATGAATGCTGATACAGCACCATAACTCTCGATCCGTCTCCCTTTGGGACTGTCTAGTCCACCAAGGCAAATTAGAGCTCACGTTCTCCCCTGAGAGAGCTTGCCCCATTTTACGACAATCACAACTGTAAAACATGAGCCCTGATTTTCTTTTCAAAGTCTTTAAGGCTTGTTTTATGAAGACATATTGCATTTTTCAGGCCTTCGTTGGCAATATATTCTCAAGGCAGGCGTTGAGTGAATCAAAACATTTCAATGCCAGACACATCTCCACTTGGTGACTGGACTTCAGACTCGGCACACAAAGAGACTGAAGGAGAGGAAATTTGCTGAAGAGGTTGCACGAAGGATTATGTTGTGATTTTAATTGAAAGGATTGTGAAATCGGCCCTATTCAGCTCATGGCGTCTCACAGCTGGGGCACTGGGATGGAGGCCTACTTTAACGGCACACTGAATAACCACCCTCTCTACCCACAATCCACCTCAGTAGCCTGATCTGGCATGCCAGCGTCTCATTGGCTTGTCGTCTGATTTCAGTTAAAGACCCCCTCCCTGGCAACCCATTTGGTAGCGTAGAGAGAAAAATAGCACCAGCAATCACTTGGAGGAGCCAACCAATCACATTATTCGCACCAACATGGGCGCTATTACCTCCCAGTTTTACTATAGAGAGAGGCACATTTGAACAGACGAAAAGATGTACAAAGAGACATGAAAAAAAATGTTTATGAGCACTGCAGCTTGATCCTCATAACTAGATGTAGTTAGAGAGACGGAAATAGAGAACATCAACACAGACAGGTTGAGAAAAAACATGGCTGCCACAAGACAAAAGGCTGTGCATATAACGCAAACAAAACTGGAACCGAGACAGACCTGCATTTTTTCCTGACTGAATGCAAAAGTTCAGTGAAATCCGAACCCCAAATTAAACAGATATATCCCAAATTTGACAACATGTCAAGCAACGAAAACCTCTCCTATCTATTAGAGGAACACAAGTACAAGCATGTAGCTTCGTGTACTTGTTTGCCTGTCACAGTATGATGGGTTGGTGAATATTGTGCCTTCTCTTCTCGTCTCTTCCGCCTCCGTTAATTTACTTTCTTAACTTTTTATTCTTGTTTTACTACTAATATTGTGTTACTAACTCAATGTTTCCTTTAACTTAATATTATTTTGTCCTATTTATGTTTCATACATAGTCTTTTTAAACAGGTGTACCATTATTTGTAATGACAGTGAAGTACACTAAAAAACAGAGAGAGAGAGAGAGAGAGAGAGAGAGAGAGAAACGAATGCTCTGAGAATGTGAAAGCAGTAATGCAGTGAAAATGAGAAATGCACAGGTGAGGGAGGAGAGGCAAACAATGAAGAATTATTTCCATTTTTTACGATAAAGGACAATAGAGAGGCACTCATCACTTTTTTTTTTGGCATCTTTTGTCCTTGTGCTAAGCAGGATTTGTGTGTATGTGTGGACATAAATACTAAAAAAAAGTATATGTGTGTTTATGTGTGAAAAAAGTAAAAAGAATATATTTTTTATACAGCATGCCAGTACTGTTTTTTTTTTTAAGAATTTAAGAATTTAATTATTATTTGTATGTATTTGTTTAATTACAGTGGGGATATGGTTAGTCTGTATTAATTTTACTTAGCTTTATATGAAAAACAATAGAAGTCTATGAGATGTCCTAATTTAGACAGCTAAGTAAACATGAGTGTGAGAGAGAGAGAGGAAGAAAGAGAGACAGAGACATGCCTCTGATGGGCCCGGAATCTGCCACAGGCATGAATGTCTTCTTGTTCAGATGGCCAATTATCACAAATGAGGCAACAATTAAATAATTAGCTAAAGCCCGATGTAACAAGCTCTAGTCACAATTAAGACAAAGACGAGACACAAAGCATGTGTAATTACAAGAAGTTGGTAAAAACAAGGAAACATCTAAAAGCAATGCTTCACTAATCTTAGAGAGACAAATATCATGCACCTATCAAGACAACATTATTGAAATGTATTTCTTAGTTAAATTAATAGTTCTTTTCACACTATATCTTCATTAATCTATTTTTTTTTTACACTCACACAGGCATTATTCCTGTAAAATGTATTTTATAGAAAGCCAGTTTAACAGTTAACAGTAAATTATTTTGAATTAGGCTAAATAAACCACATAAACAAGACTAAACAGATAGCAAAAGAAGACAGAAAAAGGGAGGAAAATAAGAAAACCAGCTATTCTTCAAACTGTGCAGGGAATATCCTCATACCAGCGCAACCAGGTAAGTGGAGCTTTTAGATGTAAAAGCAGCATGTGTGTGAGTGTGTGTCTGTGTGCGACACAGAAACAGCATCTTGCTGCGACACAACAAATCTCCTTGGCTCAAGGATTTTGCACCTAGGTGTAAATTGGAGCCTGTTTTGGCCAAGAGTAAACAGGTCTTTTCGTGTCGGGACCTGAGCGCCATGCAAATCTGAATTCCATCTGTGTTAGTACAACTCAAAGCCCACTGCGTAATGTGCAGGAGATTTGGGACAAGCATACATTTGAAACGCAGTATGTAAACAGCAGATCATATCTGCTATAAAGACTCTTAGTGCCTCAGTATCTGTTCTCTAAAAGAAAGCGGGAAACAGAGAAACAGAAAGCGAGGCAGGAGGGGGTGGGGCGGAGGGCACCGTGGACTCCTGCTGTGGAGAGCCAACTGTGCCCTCTAATGGCTGCATATCAGCTGAGCAGAGATGGAAACATAATTTATATTTCAGCAAGTTGACTTCCAAGCTGTTCTTTCAGATGTGTTCTTGCTATTGCATTGGCGCCAAGACCTGTTTTGACTGTCAAAGCATTAAAAGCACATGTAAAAAGTGGTTGTGAATGGAAAAAGCAGCTGGTATTAAATCTATCATTGTAAATGCATGCACAGACTGCATGTTGCTGACGGGTTTTAAGAGGAGTCAAACAATATGAGACTGCCGTTACATGTTTGAATGTGCTCCAAGACCTATGTTTACTACAGAAGTGCTCTCATGGGTATTACACAATATCAGCACAGAGCTGTAATTAAAATAAATCAATACAAATAATAAAGAAGCTAAACCTTTGACCTGTATTACATGGGTTAATAAAATTAAGTCACTCTTACCCTTGTGAAATCCCCCTTCACTTCCATGACAACTGCACCTTCCCACTGCACTCTCCCGCGGACAGTTGCAACATTATAAATATGAGCTGCTGTGTTTTTTTTATTTAAAAAAAAGACTTTTGATAGATTAAATTAGATGAAAATTCCCATAAGTATATAAATCAAAGTTAAAGGTGAGCTCTGCTCAGCTGAGAGCAACTGATGTGGGAGGTGTTCTGACGATTTGTCGATGGGATTGAGAGAGAAGCGTCAGAAGGGGTCAGCACCATTGTGCACATGTCAAACAGAGGGGGCCATCTCACCGAAGACGCCCGTCTTGCTGGGTTCTTGTTCAGGCTGCCTATCCACGGCTAAAGATGTTTAGATTGGATATGTGGGGGAGAGAATATTAGCTTTGGTCTTCACCCCACCTGAGGAGAGGAAACAAGGGAAGCGCAGCATTAACCCAACCCACCCAAACACCGGGCAGGAGAGACAGTGGAGCTCCAACAGAAAACCAGAGAAAAGATTCTGTGTCAGGGGTGGAGGGATGGAGAAATGGGGGAAAAATGCGGGTGGACAGAGGGAGGGCTCACAAAGGAGCGGCGCAGGGATGAAGACAGCCTTGAAGACACCTGAGAGACAGCGGCAGAGTGGAAAGCCACGGCTGATGAGCCAAAAGCAGCAAATGTGCCCTGACAAGGGTCAATCCCTCCCCTGCCTCTATAGGTCAGAACCCGGTCACCCTGGCAACCGTTCAGACTGTGTATCTATGGCAGCAGCAAGTGAACCGATTCACACAGATAGATTTCAGCACTTTTACCGAACTTCATTAAGCATTCAGACCTACAAATAAATGGATATGTTTGCAGTTAAAAATTAGACGTGCAAACAGAAACACATGCACTGTACACACCTGAACAATGAGGACAAATGCATACACACATTTTATATCCACCTTTTCTTCTTGGTCACATTCTCCTATGCAGACTTTGTCTTCAAGACAGTCCCAATAAAAGCACAGTAGTGACTATCCCTTATATATATAAGCAAATTAATAAATGTTTGTTTAATGATTATTCATTAAACTTATTAATAAATGTTCATTTATTAAACATATTAATAAGTGTTAATTTCCAATATATGTTGGGTTTATTTTAAGCAAGCAATACAGTAATTCTAAAAATATTTAAGTTGAATAAAACTACACAACAGGTTGGGCAAACATTTAACCCAACCGCTGGATTAAAACAGCCCAATCACTGGGTTTGTCCATTTTCAACCCAAAACCCAACTTGGGTTGTTTTAACCCAGAATTTTTTAGAATGTGTGTATATATATATATATAATTTTTTTTTTTTTTTAAGAGATTAAAATGTTACTTTCAAAGCTGTTATCTGTGCCCTGCTTGCTCTAAATGAAGCCCCACCCAGATACGGTCCATTTCTGTCTCCCCTTAAACGCACCGTAACACAAGCCAGAATCTCACTGCTCCATCAAACACACACAGACACGCACACACACAGTTTTAAGTGCATAAAAGGACCTACGTATGCACACACACACTGAGGACATCTTCTTTCACAGGCTGCGGTTAGTATAATATTCTACTTTTGAAATTTATCTTCAGTTTTGTTCCAGATTGGATGAGTCAAATCAGCAAAATGTTCTAATGATAACGAAAATTAAATATCTTCAGGCAAAAAACTTAAGGTCACATGGAATAATGAGACTCTTTGTATTCTGCTTGATGAAACATGAAAAATAGTTTTGTAAACCCTGTTGTTAAAATCAAACATGCAACATCCAGAAGCTGCATACAGATATTAAACCACTCTAGGAATGTTTTAAGAAATTAAAATAACTGTTTTTTGTTGTTGTTGTTTTATTATTGTTATTATATCTACTTATTATGTAGCCCTACTGACACATTCTTACAAAATAAATTCAAGTTTTGAAAACAACACAGAATGTCTTCTATGCAAATGGAAAAATTCTTTGGATGCATTCTTTGTGAAATGGCATGCAGATTGATTTATTTTAAACTTTCAAAAAATGTAAACCACATTGTTATATAAATACTCATTTATTTTACAGATTTCTTTCAGGTCATTTGACATTCCTTTAAATAATTGCTTCTAACACAATAAATAAAAAATAAATGAAAAGGTAAATGGTAAAATAAGGAACATTGTATGGAAACATCTCTGGAATGATGTCAATTATTACAGAAAATTATTTCAAATCATCCAGTTTGTAAAAAAACAAATTCAAACCATGTAGTTATGTACTTAAAATGGAAGAGCTGAAATTGAAGAAGTGCTTTTTTGCGGCATATTGGTCATATTTTTTGGGTATGATCAAAAAAATAAAATTAAATACAAATGTGGATTTCATTTGTAATGTTTGTTTTGTATTTTGATCATGATCTAATGCATGTTCACTCCTATTTGAAATGATATAAAAACATTTTATTAAACATACAAAAAAAGTGCATTTGCTAAGATAATAAAAAGTAAAGAAAAATTATGTTTAAATATCTGTGGGTGTCACAGGAACAGAGGAGAGCAATTCATTATAATCTTATTAGCATTTCTTTACATTATGTGAATAGCGTAGTGAATCTGAAGTATGACTAATTAGTTTATCTAAGCAATATGGCACTAAAGTACACATTGGGTGGCTCCTAACCCCACAGAGTATAGAGCTGAAATAACAATAAAGAAACATATACAATTATTACTGGGACACTGAAATTATGTATTGTGTTTAATTTTATATAATTAAATCACCACATGGAAACATATTACATTTATTACAATATATATTGATTACGTGATGGTAATATGTACATGTGGTCATGGAAGCTTTTTTACATTTTAACAAAATAACATTATAATAATAAACAAAAAATGTATTATCATTAACTATAACTAACTATAAACTACAAAATAATGCAAATTAAAATATTTAAATCACAAAAAAGACACTATTATATTTTTTTAAATAAAAAATTATATGAAAAAATGTCTGATCTGACCCACCAGTGCAATACTTGTGCCTTTTCTCTGTATCTGACTCTGAACACTGGGACAAACGGTCATAAATCAGCATTTCTCTTCCAGAACAGCACAAAACTGATAATGACATCAGCGCCTCATCAATATTGATGTGTGTATATAGTACACAGCAGAGATGGAGGGCTATCGTAATGAGCTCCATTATGAGTTAAGGAAGGAGAAGGCGAGTTGTGGTAAAGAACAGAGGCGCCACAGTTCTGTGCACTTTAGAAGGTACGGCCATGATCCAAAAAACAGCTTCAGTCCCATCGAGGGACTAATGACTAAACAGAGAACTGAAACAGCAAAGGGTGTGGGCTGAAACACAGAGGAACAGAGTGCTGTTTGTAAACTAAACAGAACCAGAGTACTGGCTACTTCAGGCATTCTCACGTTACCTTGAGGTGACTTTTGAGGCAAAACTTGCCTGCAAAGGCCCACTCAGCCTCCGGGTGCTACTTCAAAGGCAAAGCCACAGCCCTCTTCCCAATGTGGTGTGGTAAGAACTCTGTACCCTGACCTGATCTGAGCTGGCAGACAGCTGGGCCACATGGAGCCCCTCTCCGGTGCTCGGAGAACCGTTGCATCTGCCGCTGAGCCGAGCACAGGCTTCTACTGTATATTTAGAATTGACAGATTGCTGTGTATATTTCCCAGAGTTTTCTCTCTGACTTCCACAACCTTTTCTCCTTTCTGTCACTCTTTGCAGGTACAGTAATGAGGCCTGCAGAGAGAGAGATAGAGAGATACATAGAGAGAGATCGAGAGTGGGACTTCTCAGGAGAGAAGCGAGAAGTTGCAGAAAGAATGTTTGCATGTTGGTGTATGTGTGTACTCGTTATAGAATGCTGGTTGTCATCCCACATGTTATGACTAAAGAGAAGGATTCAATGGAGGATGAATTAAGAAAAAAAAGAAAGAAGTAAATTTAGTGTCTGAATGCCTCCCCAAGTCCAGCTCGGAAACTGGTTTGCCACAGACTGTATTTCAATTATACCGAAATAAAACAAAATATCATCTTCTAAAGCCACTTATTAATTTATGTAATTGTATTAATTGAGCATTTTATGTCAATAAGCTGATTTTATTTTTAATAGCCCTACTGGAAATATACTGTAATATACAGAAACAAGTACATCATTTCTGTGATTATTACACAACTCTCTGGAATGTTTTATTTTGATAATGACATACTGTTGTCAAAAAACTTTTGTATATTTACCACTGTCAGGTTGATATGAAACTACTCTGCATTGTTTTTTAGCAAAGAAAAAAATGCAATTTAAGAAAACTGTTACCACACAAAGTTATATAGCAACAGCTTAGGATACAGTGAGTGATTAGAAGATCATTTGAGTACAATGATTTTTCAAAGACCTCAGCAGGGAGAAATTTCTTCATGTGCATTGCCATTTCATTGTGTTGGCAGTTGGAGGCCATTTTGTGTGGGCACTGGAGGAGATGACAGTCGCTGCATATAGACCAGATGCCTGCCACTGACAGAAACTTCATCAGGACAACACACTCTTTGAGTGGAGGAAGAGAGAGAGGCAAGGGCAGGAAAAAAAATAAAAGAAAGACCCTGAGATGAGCACTCACACAAAATAGTTGTACAATGATCTGCTCCATCTCTCTGTGAGAAAAAAAAAAGAAAAAAAAAAAGACTGTCTGTATGAGGACCTCTGCCATTTACCTCTCATAGCCATGGTGACCTAACTGAACCCTTCACAGCATCCTCATACCATCATCTCAAGCTCTTGAGCACAAAACTTCACCACTATTTACAAACAATTAAAACAGTGTGCTCTCCAAACAGACCAAACCTTCACTAAGGCCACCAATCAAGGCTAGTGTGTTGTCAAGTAAAGAGCACTATGGATGATCATCAGGCCATAACTGATCTCACCATTCCCTCCCCAAACACGAGGCCAGCACACATCTACAAAGAGGTCAAACAACAACAATAGAACACACACACATGTGCACACACACACACACACACACACCTACGTTCGTTTTTGTGAATTGTGGGGACATTCCATAGGCGTAATGGTTTTTATACTGTACAAACTGTATTTTCTATCCCCCTACACTACCCCTACCCCTAAACCTACCCATCACAGGAAACGGTGCAGACTTTTACTTTCTCACAAAAACTCATTCTGTATGATTTATAAGCCTTTTGAAAAGTGGGGACATGGGGTATGTCCTCATAAGTCACCTCTTTTTGTAATACCTATGTCATACCCATGTCATTATACACATTTGTGTCCTGATATGTCACAAAAACACACACACATACACACACACACACACTCACACACACACGACTGGAAAACTGTGCGTCTTGTTACGTAAAGGTGTCCAAACAAGCAAGCTGTAAAGTATTATCATTATGATTTTTTTTGTACACTGCTACTATTACTAATACTAATAACAACAACAAACTATTAAATAATAGTATTTATTATCATAATCATAATTAGTAGTAGTAGAAGAAGCAGTAGCTGAAAATCGTCATAAAATATAACATGCAAGAACCTCTCTGTATTTCCCCCTTAAAAGACTAACACTGTTAAAATAACATTAACATTAATAAATATTTTATTTTCACTTTAGTGCCAAAATATTATAACTTCATTTTTCAGTTAGATTCAATAAAATAGATTTTTAGACAAAAGGCCTCAGTAACTTTTTGACAAGTGTTTGATCTGATCGGCTCTGAGTAGGAAGAAACATACATTTTCAAGGACAGCAGACTAATTGGTCCTATGTGTTTTATTATGGACATGGGAATATATCTTTGATACTGCAGAGCCAGGGTTGATTGCTTCAGGCCGCCCTTTGTGTGGACAAATGTGTGTTTAATGCATTTACATCCATATTTGCTTTCACACAGAGCTGGGATGATATAGCATTGGAGACATTTTATTTTGCAAGTAAATGTGATGCTTTTCAAGCCAGAGGAGTTTCCAATTAGCCCTTGAACTCAAGTGGGAACATCCGTAAAGAGGTAGGAATGTGAAGCACAGAATTTAAAACAAAACGTAATACTAAAAAATAAAGTATAAAGTTAGAATGTAGACTATATAATAAAATAAAATAAATAGTAATATAAATTCAGTAAAATACAAATCAGTAAATAATAATAATAATAATAATACATTTAATAAGTTTAAAATTAAGTAGAATTTAGAAGTATCATAAGGTAGCAACTACATAATTTATACAGTATGCATTGTAACTTCATAACTTTTCTAGGCAGCACTTCTATTTCTTTTCCCTGTAGCACATCTATGGAACATCCCCCTGTTGTTCCCTATTGAAAGTTTGCCTTTAACAAGATGAAAGCTTGTCAGAAAACAGGTCAGTTTTAATCTGACAGGGACATCCTCACAGCAATGTGCCTCTTGCCCTCTCTAAGCTTGCCCTTCCCCCTTAAACAAAACTGACATCTTTAATAACATTTCTCAGCCCCTTAGCTATAAGTCATAGTCTGAGCAAACAAGGTTCTCTTTTATACTAGCTTGGAGAAGAGTCTATTACTTTAACTATTTTAGGTTAGCTCATCTCAGGATGCAGTGCTTCAAAAGGGGTCAGTAAATGAGAGGGATGCTTTCCTGGCTTCTTTCAAGTGTTGTATTTGATGAATTAGATAAAAAAGGGGCTTGGAAGACTACTGTTGTTATTTTTTTTTTCAGTTGCACTTTATTGTAAAGTGTGCACTTACAGTATATGTACTTACAGTGTAATTACCTAAGAAAGTACTGGGTAACTACATGGGTTAAGGTTAGGTTTAGGGGTCAGTTCAGGGTTAGTACCTAGTTATTACCCAGTTATTGTAATTACTACAAAAATACATAATATGTACACGGGGAACAGGACTGTAAAATAAAGTGCTACCATATTCTCTGTCATATGGTATTCTTCTCTTCTCTTTTTGACTGGGCTGCAAACCACGAGAGAAAGGCCTTCAAAATAGCTCCCGCTGCTAACATTATGGATGATCGAAGCTTGAGCAAAAGATATTACTGGCTGTTGAGATACGGACAGTGTAAGCAGGGGGTGCTGGTATATGGATGTGTTTGTGCATGTGTTTATGAGCCAAGTGTCATGGGAAAAAGCACATAAACATGTTTGAATATCTGAGGCGATAAATAAGTGTAACTGTGAATGAAAGCACGTCTGATCTGCATAATGAGGCAGTTCTGCTCTCAGTGGTTAGTCGTGACAGTTTCTTTACATTCTCAGTATGGTTAGTAGTAAAATGTTAGTTTTTTTTTTTTTTGTATTTACATTTACATTTTGAAGGTTTCAGGACCCTGATGAGTCAATCTACCACTTTCTAAATATAATGGCATGAAATATGTCATGGTCAATTAAGTGCATGTAACACAAAGGGACAAGTCAATTCACTTTTATTTATATAGAGTACTGTATCTCATGGGAAGAACCATGGTTTCATGGAGAAGGGTGTCTGGACCCCTTTCTCTTTTTTGCTATATGGAGCTACTTATACTATAACTACTTCCTTCCTTCCAACAACTTCACAATCTTATCATGATCTCATCTGCTTATTGTACCTCTCTGACATCTACAGTGATCAGCGTAAATGAGTACACCCCCTTTGAAAAGTAACATTTTAAACAATATCTCAATGAACAATTTCCAAAATGTTGACGAGACTAAGTTTTATATAACATCTGTTTAACTTATAACATGAAAGTAAGGTTAATAATATAACTTAGAGAACAACATTTTCAGTTTTACTCAAATTAGGGTGATGCAACAATTAGTACACCCCACTGAAAGTCTCTGGAGCAAAGCTAAATTTTAGACTACAAATGTCAAATTTAACAAGAATTCAACCACAGGTGAGTCTAATTATTCATTGCACAGGTGTCCACAGGTGTCCAGTTGACTATAAAAGGGTGTTAAAACCCTTCCATTTTAATGCTGTCAGCAATGGCACCACATGGAAGAGAAATGTCAAAAGACCTGAGAAAGAAAATAATTTCTTTACACCAGAAAGGTGAAGGCTATAAGAAGATCAGCAAAGCTTTACTTATCAGTCAGAATACTGTAGCAAAAGTGGTACAAACATTTAAAAAAGATGGAACTGCAACCATCACACAGAGACGTCCAAGTCGTCCACGAAAGTTAACACCTCGACAGGAGCGTCTTCTGATGAGAAGGGTTGAAGAAAATCAGCGTGCAAGTTTACTGCAGTTAAAAAAAGCCAAACTGGGGTGACTATTTCCCGTGACACAATACGGCGTACACTGCAGAGGAATGGCATGCATGGGTGCCGTCCACGAAAGAAGCCTCTCCTAAAGGCCAGCCACAAAAAAGCCCACCTAGAGTTTGCCAGGGCCCATGCTGATGAAGACTACTGGGACTCTATACTCTGGAGTGATGAGACCAAGATAAATGATTTTGGAACTGATGGCTTCAAAACTGTATGGCGTAGCAAAGGTGAGGAATACAAAGAAAAATGCATGGTGCCTACAGTGAACATGGTGGTGGCAGTGTCCTTATGTGGGGCTGCATGAGTGCTGCTGGTATAGGGGAGCTGCACTTCATTGATGGCATCATGAATTCACAGATGTACTGCTCTATACTGAAAGAGAAGATGCTACCATCACTCTGTGCCCTAGGTCGTCATGCACATTTCCTACATGACAATGATCCTAAACACACATCTAAGGCTACTGTTGGATTCCTGAAGAAGAACAGGTTGAAAGTGACTCAGTGGCTCCTGATCTGAACCCAATCGAACAACCATGGGGAATTCTGAAGAGACAAGTTGAGCATCACTCTCCATCCAGCATCCAGTCTCTAAAAGAGGTCATTCTTGAAGAATGGAAAAGATAGATTTTGCAAAATGTCGCTAACATGTTCATTCCATGCCTAGAAGACTTGGTGCTGTCATTAAAAAATCATGGAGGCCATATAAAGTACTAGATGTAGTAGTTTTTTTTGTGGGGTGTACTCATTTTTGCATAACCCTAATTTGAGTAAAACTGAAAAATGTGTAATCTACGTTATATTATTAACCTTACTTTCATGTTATAAGTTAAACAGATGTTATATAAAACGTAGTCTTGTCACCATTTTGGAAATTGTTTTTGTGTTCATTGAGATATTGTTTAAAATGTTACTTTTCAAAGGGGTGCACTCATTTACGCTGAGCACTGTATCTTGAACTGGGTGAAAGATTATGTTATGCGTTATGCGTTAACGTTATGCGTTAATGTTGACAGCCCTAATATATATATATATATGAAAAAAAAACATCTACTCTATTAGCAGCATCCAGTGCCTCCACACCAAACTAGTGCTACTTGTACACAGTAATAGTGCATCTGGCCACCTGTTCAGTAAGGGGGATAAATACCTGTGTAGGAGATTCAGAGGAGCCATGACACATTGTGCTCTTTTCAAAAGCAGGTACATAATCAGGAAGTGAAACCAGTGCTTCCTCCATCTTCGAGTCAGCCTGCCAGCCTTTTTAATTAGCCAGGTAGATGGGGCTAATCACCAACAGCTCCGCTCAGACAAAAATAGAGGGAAAAGAAAGGAATGGAGAATGGAAAAATAACATGGTCCACAGATGGTGCCTGTGACATCCTGTTTTGCACAAGATGGATAGCAGGGGAGAGATGGATACCACAAGCCCATCAGTAAGGGAAGAGAGACAGAGACAGATGAGGGGGGAAATGTGCATATGCCAGCATGTTCACAAACCTATCTCCCTGAGAAGGCCCACCAGCACCTTCTCTCTCCCTTCCCACACCTTTCCTCTTTCTCTCTACTATTCAATCAAAATGTCGTCTTGATTTTCCTGAAAGTTTACATCTCACTTTAAATTTTCTTCCACATCTTTTGCGCTTTACTTTATAATTTAAAAAGGTCACTTTGCCCCAGACTGCCCTAGTGACTTCACCCACTCACTGACTATCTCTCTCTTTCTATATCTCTCCATGAAAAAATGAGAACAAACTTTGATGACGAACAAGCCATGGAAAACTGGCAACAGTTGCCTTGGTGATCACAGTGGCAGTTATCACTGCTAGCTGAGCCCAATGCATGTCAGCAATTGCTTTTACAAGCTGCGTCTTGCTTTATGGCACTGGACCAGAGAAAATGGCAGGTCAAGAGGTTCCAGGTAGGTTTTACAAAAAAATATTGAGAAAAGGTGGTTAAGGTTTTAGACCTTCGGCTGACAACAATGCAATCTGGAAAAGACAATTGTGTACTTTTCAGAACTGAACTGAGAATGGCTTTTACATTTTCCCATGGATTGTAATTGTAGCAGCAATTAGAATGCATAACTTAAATCTGATTTAAAAAAATATATAATTAAAATGTATCAAAATTAGATTTTTTAAATAATATTTGATTTTAATAATAATAATAATTTTATTCATTCATTAAAAGTGTTGGGGAAAGTTACTTTTAAAAGTAATGCATTACAATATGGCATTACTCCTTAAAAAGTAACTAATTGCGTTACTTTTTAAGAAAGTAATGCGTTACATTACTTTTGCGTTACTTTTTGTCACCTGGTCTGGGCTTGCTTCTTTGTTTTTTAATAACATTTTTGGCAAATGTTAATGCCCTTTCACACCAAAAGTGAAATGAATAAGCCTCAGGCTGAAGGAAATGCATATTTATGCCTGTACAGTAAAGGGCGCAGCTCAAACAAACCTTTCAGCTGTGCTGACATTCTGGATTAAAGAAGAATAGGATACAGGAGAAGGAAGTTCAACACTTTTATTTCAAAATTTAGTCTAGAATTTAGTCTAGAATTACAATAACCATCATGTTCACACAGCGCACACAACACCTCTGCACTTTATTTCTCTCAACATGGGGACAGGAGGGCTGTCAGTCAATAAATGTGAAAAAAGTACCTTGATTTACTTATTTGAAAACGTAACATTAAAAAAAAAAATAATGCATTACTCTACTAGTTACTCGAAAAAGTAATCTGATTGCATAACTCAAGTTACTTGTATTGCGTTACTCCCAACACTGTTCATTAATAATAATCATTTTAATAATTTAATTTCAATTACCCATACACAATTACACTATGCAGGACTAAAACTCAGTGTAAGATCTATACAGATTGTATTAATGATGATTAAGAATAGAAAACTTCAATTTGATTTTCAACCGGCTGATAATAAGACACTGAAAGTGTGAGACGCATGCAAGAGCAAATGGTAGCTATCTTAATAAATATATGACTGCAATTTTGCCTGTTGCTTCTGTTTCTTACATTTGTCACTTTTTGATTAAAGCTCATAATAGATGCACTCTCTATGGCTAATGTGGACGATGCATTCTAATCCACATTGATTACATGACATGTTGTTGTAATTACAAGCCCAACATGTACACTTTCCACGCTCGCATGCTATTCCTCTCTCCCACTCTTCTATCCTTTCTAACCCTCTGACATTTGTGTTTTTCTTTGCTTAAAAGGACCCTGATATGTTCAAGGGAAATTAGAAAAGGACAAAATCAATACTCAAACAGAAACAGACACAAGTTTCTCTCTATATCTCCCTCTCTCTCTTTTTTTTCTTTCTCTTGTGTGCGGGCTATTTTTCCATCACATATTGAGCATAAGGACAGTAAGCATTAAGAATGGCCACTCTTGATGAGACTATGCTCAATTTGAATCAAGCCTGATGAAAGCTTGCTGTGTTTGGCTACTGTCATCTGAGGGTAGAGTTTGAGGAGGCATAAAGTAGAGCTGAGAAACAGGTTCGCATCCACTTCAGACCCCGTCCCATTAGTCTCTACTTCAATGTGCATTCTCTCTCACTTTGCTTTTCCTTCTCTCAGTTCTGGACTATTAATATTTGTTCTTACTTCAGCCTTTCGTTTCCTAAGTGACCCGCAGGCTTCCACTCTTCCCTCAAATTTCACCATCTCTTCAGATAGAAGAATCTGCAACAGGTGGCAAAGGTCTCTCCAAACACAAAGCTTTCTGTTTGCAATTTTCTTTCCATCTCTGTATGTCATCCCCTCCGCTTTTTGTGGCAACCTCACGTTGCTCAGCTTGGCCTGAGCTTCACATTTTTCACTTTTTTAACAGCCTCTCGATTTTTACATTCCCTTCTGCCCTTTTAAACAGGCAAATTATTTTAATTATTTTCTCTGGCGTTATTCCTTTTTCTCTGCCCCACTAATTCATTTTCACGAGTCATTAATGTTACATTGTCTCTCTCCCCTACTGTCCATAGAGTAGTTGAACTCATTTGTGCAGGACTAAAGCCCATTCAGGGGACAGTGATGATTTTGACATGCTGATCATATGACCCATACCCTTGTAATACAAATTGCCCCATCACTCCTACAATCTATTGCCTTCAATGTTCTGGTCTGCCTGTCAGGCTTCACAAAGAATCCTCTCCATCCAGATCCAAATTATTTTCCTTTATCAGTTCAAATAAATTAATTTAGATGTCTTTGGATTTCTTTTGTTTTCGATTCAGTATTTCTTGAAGAAAGGACACGAGAAGGGTGTGTGCGTTACGTAAATTCTATGTAAATTCTCTGACACTAAATGAGTACATCATACATCCATTCCAAAATGAATACTTCTGTTCCCTAAACTCTGCAATCCACACTTTCTGCAGAACACTTCATGACCCACTTTGAAAGCAGTTCTCAAACACCCCTGATGCGACCCGCAGCCTGGCCGTGTCACCTTGCTTCATACCATCTCAGATGAGACACTCCAGTTTCTCACCAAGCTTCATGCAATGACCTGGTTCTTTGTTTCCATCTCCACTTCCTCACAACATCTCCTGTGATCTTCTGCCTTACTTCTATCACATTCTTAATTAGTGGAGTTGACTCCTTAGACTTCAAACTAGCTTGCACATCTCCAATACTAAAGACACTTTAAGACCTCCAGACATCGACTTAATGGTCTAATTTTGCTTTTATTTTTCTATTGTGATAATTTTTTTTTTTTTTTTACCTAACTCTTTTATTATTATCTGCTGCAGTTTTTCATTGCTTATACACAGTCACAAAACTGTGCTACATAATTGAGCTGCACAGTGTGGACCAATTATCGGCATACTGCAGAGTTCCATGTGAACCAATTTGAACAGGGCTGCACAAACAAGTGGCATGACCATTTTTTTTTTTTTTTTTACAATCCTAAATTACAAATAGGTGTGCTTTTGTTCCATTTAGAAGTAAATTGAGGATGCTTGCCAGAATTACTGATTTTAACCTGTTAGCCAGCAACCTTTTTGAAGAAATCCCAATAAATTACATACCCAAAACAGATACAGTTCATGAACCATTTGCACTAAAAGCATAAGTATAGTCCCATTTGAAAGCAGACACTTTACAGTTTATTGTAAAGTCATAATTAATTATTGTCATAATTTAAAAAAAAGAAAGAAATATCTTTATGGAAATAAAAGTGAAGTTGGCCTTGTAGCAATCTACAAATGCACTGCAGCTAAAGCCACATGTCTGACCATGTTATACATCAAATCTGAAGGTGACAAGTCTAAAACTTGAGTTTTATTAAATATTATTCAAAACCATGTCATGTGATTTTATTTTGAGAAGACCCTAAAATGCTAACTGATGTTTATTGCCATCTTCTAAGCATCTATTCAGTGTATTGTCTCTATTGTTTTGTGGTGCAAACTGCCCCATTCAGTTTCAGTCTTCCGTGCACACATTCACACCTCTCCTACCTGGTTATGGCTCTAATTATTCATTTCTTTTGTCTCTATTATAATTACTGACAATGTTCTATTCAAGCAGATCAAATCCCTCATTTCTTTCGTCAAACTTCTCACTTCACCTTCTTTGAAACTGTATCAAATGCCGTTCTTGAAAAAAAAATCAATGAGCTTTACAATTAATTTTTTTTTTGCATTACGTTTGTTTAGAACAGGTGCTTCTAGCATGTTAGCATAGCACACCAACAAAACATGACAATTTATTAGATAAAAATGTTTTTGCTCCAAACTACAAGTCAAATGTTTTAAATAATCTTCTGTGATATAATGTGGCTTCGGGTAAAAAAAAAAATCTGACAGAAAATATATTCTTTTATGATATTCTGCACAATGAGAAAAGCTATTTGATTAGCATTGCATTATAAATATATTCTATTATTATGAAAGTACACCACATGGCATGAAAAACATAGATAAACCATATATCGTCACAATCGTGTAGTATATATACTTCAAAAGTGTCAAATCTGCATGTTACAGCGATCTCTGAAAGCCTCTGTTAGTTCCTGGAATGTCACATGGTATGCCTGTTTTTCACCACATGTTATTTGTGGACAAAATGTGCACAGAGCGCCCTCCGGCTGCAAGTATGAATTGAAAACACAGTACATCAGAGTATCCAGCGCTCATAATGACTACAACGCTGCATTTTAGGTAAAAATTTAATTAATATTACTCCTCTGTATAGAAATTTGACATAAACATATGAGCATCGATCAATATTTCTCTAAATGTGCATGCTTTTGAGCTAAAAGCCCTGAGGGATGTTGTTTTGTCAAGTGTTTTCATGACGATCTTACAGGAGTTTTTTCCTCAATGAATGTGGCTGACGCTCATATTTCAAAGAAAAGGTAACGACTAAGTTTTTCATATTCAAAACTAGTTTGTCAAGGTAATTACATTACATCTAACAGTAAATTTGAACTTATTTAAACAAAGAAGCTTCAGTGTGTCTGCGTTTTCATTAAGGTTAACAGATTAAACTGAATTTGAAACAGGATTCACAATCGTAATTTGAATTTGAAGTAATACATTTAAATAACTGCTATTTTTAACTAAAAGCTTTGAATTTTAAAATTAAAAAGCTATATATATATTAATATATATATCTTTTTTGGACCAAGGTGAAAAAACAACATCAACAACAAAAAAAAAACACTATGCTTGAATTGAAATTCCTCTACCTGAAATTCTAATTCAAATGCAAATTCAACTTCCCATGTATTGTGGCCAATTCAATTCAGTGATGAAGTTATAGTTGTACACATTTTTCTTTTCTTGGTTGGATGGGATAGAAAGATAGCGAGTGTTGGGCAGAAATAGGAATCCGATATGTATTTCATTAAAACGTTCACTAGTAAATTTTCACATATAAGTGAAATACCAAGAACTACTGAAACCCATGTGAGAGCCACCACATTCATTAAGGATCATTAAAATGTATCAATTGATTTTCGAAACAACCACAAACTAGTACGTAAAGAAAAAAAGAGAACAGCTGTAAAGTTTAAACTGCTACCTGCTTCACAAACCAATGCAAAACACAGTGCAAATAAGTGCTATTGGACAATTTTGGCATACAGTAATTTCCACTGCTTTGGCTGCTGATAGCCATTAATCAAAATCTGTGAAGGGCACAGTGTGCAGGAACCAAGAGAGAAAGACTTATCGTGAAGTTGAGCTGAGTAATTATCTCAAACTTGTGCTTCCATCACTGGCACACAGAGAGCTAATCATACCTCCGTTTGCTCTGCATAGCTCTTGAGAGAGGCATGCTGGGATGGGGTTTGAATGAGAACCAATAGGGAATCTTCTCAGGGAGGGTGGACGCTACCATGGTTACTATACAGCAGGGCCTTGGAGACCGCCGCGAAGCTCCGGTAAGGCTAATGACAGGATTTTTAAACACACCATAGATTTGAAAGAACGACTTGTGTGAATAAACCGCTCAAAAGCATGCAAAATGTGAACTGAAAGTTGTGGCCGGGGGGAGGAGAGGGGGAGTAATTATTGGTATATGTTGGTTGTAATGACAGGAGGTGTCAAAGATTTATTTCCAGATGATGGCACATCACTGGACTCACTAAATACAGCACAGGCCTTTTGCGTGTAATACAAATTAACTCCTCTCAGTAGCTTGTCACACATTCAAACACATCAGCCTGCCTGGCCATGCATTATTCAACAAGACAAGGTCAATGGTTGAAAATAAACTTCTTATTTGAGAAAATGGCTCACTTAGCCAACCTATTCATCATAACATGGTCCTGTAAGCATCAATCAGCAGACAGGCTGTTATTCACTGGCACAAGATGACCCACAGAGATCCACACTGTGCCATGCTGTTATTTTAACCCCACAAACCCTGCTGGGTCAACCATGTCATATGCAGCCCAAATGAATCCGCTTTCTACGCAAATGTAACAGAACAGAAATAGAGTGATTCCAGAGAGACTGGAATTACACACACAACCAGGGGAAAGTGAGATTGATAAGCCTGCATACCATAGAAGCTCACTTATTTGTTTATTTTAAATATTAAAAGACATTAAATATAATTTAAATTATTTGTTTTGTGGCAAATCCTTGTTTGTTATCATACTTCTTTTTTATTTAATTTTTTTTGGGCCAATGAAAATTTTTGTTTTGAAATTTGATGAATAGTCTGCTGCTGTCTGACAATCATTGTAAAAATCGTATTGAAATCAGCCGAGATCTGATAAGAATTTTTAAATAAAGAGATCAATAAATCAAATGCAATGACAATTTCAAATATAAATTCTTGGTATTTATAGGGTTAGTTCACCCAAAAATGAAAAGTTTGTCATTAATTACTCACCCTCATGTCGTTCAACACCCGTAAGACCTTTGTTCATCTTCGGAAGACAAATTAAGATATTTTTTTTGACGAAATCCGATGGCTCAGTAAGGCCTCTATTGCCAGCAAGATAATTAACACTTTCAGATGTCCAAAAAGGTACTAAAAACATATTTAAAACAGTCTGTGACTATAGTGGTTCAACCTTAATATTATAAAGCGACGAGAATACTTTTTGTGCGGCAAAAAAAAACTAAACGACTTTCCAACAATATCTAGTGATTGGCGATTTCAAAACACTGCTTCATGAAGCTTTACATATAATTGGTTTAGAATCAGTGTGTCACAGACACACTAGGCTCTGCACCCAGCCAATCATGTCGCACTCCCTCACCAGAGTACTGATCAGACGGACCTGACACTCATCACCAGCACAATCAAGAGCAGCTTAAAAGACACTCACAGTCACACAGTCATTGTCTGGTCTCGTTAATGCATACTAACCTGAATGCTTACCTTACGGGCTCCTTACCTGTCTCCAGTGTGTCTCCAGTGTGTCTCCAGTGTGTCTCCATGTTCTCCAGTCTTTCGTGAGTGTCTATGTGCAGTCTCTATTCCCAGTCTCCTGGTCATCATTGAATCTGGTGTGAAGATCAAGTTCAGTGTTCCTGTCTTGATATATCCTCTGTCTGGCTCCTCGTCTCTACGCCTTCATCAAACCTGGTGTGAAGATCAAGTCAAGTATTACTGTCTTGATATATACTCGTTCTGGTATACTTCATCTGAAATACTCACCTGTTACTGCTCTGGTTGTCTCAATAAACATCAAAACCTGTACCTGTGCCTCCGATCTCCTGTATACCGTAAAAGAAGACCGAACCAACACCGCTGAGCAACCACGATGAGCACTTCAGATCCGTTCCACTGTGTTCACCAAGCTGGACCTCCGCAGCGCATACAACCTCATCCGGATACGTGAGGGGGACGAATGGAAGACAGCCTTTGTGACACCTACTGGACACTACGAGTACTACGTCATGCCGTATGGACTCGTCAATGCCCCTTCCGTATTCCAGGATTTTATGCATGAGGTGCTCCGGTCACAGGTCAGTGATCGTCTACATTGATGATATCCTCATCTACTCCCGGAGCCAGGCCGACCATCGCCGTCACGTTGCGGAGGTCCTCCAACACCTGAGGGACTTCAACCTGTTCTTAAAAGCAGAGAAATGCAGTTTCCATCAGCCCTCAGTGCAGTTCTTGGGATACAACATCGACCACAGTGGTGTCCGCATGGACGAAAGGAAGGTATCAGCCATCAAGGATTGGCCATTTCCCACCACTATCAAAGAACTGCAGAGATTCCTTGGATTCGCAAATTTCTATCGAAGATTCATCAAGAACTACAGTACCATCACTTCTTCACTCACCAACCTACTCCGTGGCAAGCCCAAGTCTCTGTCCTGTACTCCAGCAGCGAAGAAGGCCTTCGAAGACCTCAAGACTGCCTTTACGACTGCTCCCCTCCTTGTCCATCCGCATCCAGAGCTCCCTTTCGTGGTCGAGGTGGATGCATCCACTACAGGAGTGGGAGCGGTCTTGTCACAGCAGCAGGGGAAACCAAGTAGACTCCATCCATGCGCCTTCTTCTCCCGCAAACTCAACCCGGCGGGGATGAACTACGACATCGGAAACAGGGAGCTACTTGCCATCAAGCTCGCCCTGGAGGAGTGGAGGCATTGGCTCGAAGGAGCCCGACACCCTTTCCTAGTTTTAACCGATCATAAGAATCTGGAGTACCTGCGTGAGGCGAAAAGGTTAAACCCAAGTCAAGCTAGATGGGCATTGTTCTTCACACGTTTCAACTTCACCATTTCCTATCGCCCTGGTTCAAAGAATGTCAAAGCTGATGCCCTATCACGCATCCATAGTCCCGAGGAAGGTCCTGAAATTCCTGAGTCCATACTTCCAGAAAGCCTCATAGTCAGTCCCATCACCTGGTCTGAGGAAACGTTGCCCGAGTCCAATGCCTCCACCAACACTCCGCCGGGTTGCCCCCCAGGTTTGCACTACGTTCCACAGGCACGACGCATCCCACTCATTCACTCCTCCCACGCGTCACTGGGCACTGGCCACCCAGGGGTCAATGAGACCCTCTCGCTGCTTAAACAGCACTTCTGGTGGCCTAACATGGCAGCAGATGTCAGGAGGTACGTTAGGGGGTGCAGGGAATGTGCCATATCCAAGAGTCCCCGTCATCTTCCCTCCGGAAAGTTACAACCGCTGCCCGTTCCAACTCGCCCGTGGTCACATCTAGGAGTTGATTTCGTCACAGATCTCCCAGCTTCAGATGGACATACCTGCATAATGGTTGTCGTGGACAGATTCTCCAAGTCATGCCGACTGATTCCACTCCCAGGACTTCCTACAGCTCTGACTACCGCAGAATTACTCTTCAACCATGTATTCAGATATTTTGGATTACCTGAAGATATTGTGTCTGACCGAGGTCCACAATATACTTCCCACGTCTGGAGAGCCTTCTTCAAGCTCCTAGATGTGACCATTAGCCTCTCGTCTGGTTACCATCCTCAGACGAACGGGTAGACGGAGCGGAAGATTCAGGAGATTGGCCGTTTCCTGCGTACCTTCTGTCATGGTCACCAGAACTCCTGGAACCAGTTCCTGGGCTGGGCCGAGTACGCCCAGAACTCTCTCCGTCAGCCCTCCACTGGACTCACCCCTTTCCAGTGCGTGCTCGGTTTCCAGCCCCCACTGTTCCCCTGGGATGGGGAACCATCAGACGTCCCGGTAGTGGATTACTGGTTCCGGGAGAGCGAGAGGGTCTGGGACTCAGCACATCTGCAACTCCAGCGAGCCCTCAGAAGACGCAGGCTGACAGCGGATCTCCGCCGGTCTCAAGAACCTGTTTACCAGCTAGGAGACAAGGTCTGGTTATCCACTAGAGACATCCGGATGCGACTTCCCTGCAAAAAGCTGAGTCCCAGATTCATTGGCCCCTACACCATCCACAGACAAGTCAACCCCGTCACCTATCAGTTACAACTCCCT
The DNA here is from genome assembly GCA_003731715.1 of Anabarilius grahami. Taxonomy (NCBI): domain Eukaryota; kingdom Metazoa; phylum Chordata; class Actinopteri; order Cypriniformes; family Xenocyprididae; genus Anabarilius; species Anabarilius grahami. Next base: position 3,780,273 of record RJVU01071404.1, read on the forward strand.
CCTGAATGTGTCACTGTTAAAAACTCACCATCCGTCTGTCCTTCCCTCCACAGAGCCTGGTGATGCAGAAGAACCCCCCCTTCCGATCATAGTGGAAGATGGTGCAGCGTATCTCGTCAAGGAGATCCTGGACTCCCGTCGTCGTGGTGGTCACCTGGAATACCTGGTCGACTGGGAGGGTTACGGTCCCGAAGAAAGATCATGGGTTCCCAGGGTTGACATCCTTGATCCTAGTCTTATGGAAGACTTCCACGCCAGACATCCCAACAAACCAGCTCCACGAGGCAGAGGCCGACCACCAAGTCGACGGGGTCCTCGGTCCTCAGGAGCGGACCGTGGAGGGGGGGGGGGGTAATGTCACAGACACACTAGGCTCTGCACCCAGCCAATCACGTCGCACTCCCTCACCAGAGTACTGGTCACACGCACCTGACACTCATCACCAGCACAATCAAGAGCAGCTTAAAAGAAAGTCTTGTTAATGCATACTAACCTGAATGCTTACCTTACGGACTCCTTACCTGTCTCCAGTGTGTCTCCAGGATCCTCCATGTTCTCCAGTCCTTCGTGAGTGTCTATGTGCAGTCTCTATTCCCAGTCTCCTGGTTATCATTGAATCTGGTGTGAAGATCAAGTTCAGTGTTCCTGTCTTGATATATCCTCTGTCTGGCTCCTCGCCTCTCCGCCTTCATCAAACCTGGTGTGAAGATCAAGTCAAGTATTACTGTCTTGATATATACTCGCTCTGGTATACTTCATCTGAAATACTCACCTGTTACTGCTCTGGTTGTCTCAATAAACATCATAACCTGTACCTGTCCCTCCGACCTCCTGTATATCGTAACACAGTGGTTCGGAGCGCAGAAGTCACGTGATTTCAGTAAACGAGGCATTGTTACTTCATAAGTGTTTCGCAATTTCAATAGTTCACGTGACTTTGGCAGTTTGATACGTGATTCAAACCACTGATTCGAAACAAAAGTTTCGTAAAGCAGTGTTTTGAAATCGGCCATCACTAGATATTGTTGAAAAGTCATTTTCTTTTTCTTTTTTTGGCACACAAAAAGTATTCTCATCACTTTATAATATTAAGGTTGAACCACTGTACTCACATGAACTGTTTTAAATATGTTTTTAGTACCTTTTTGGACATCTGAAAGTGTTAATTATCTTGCTGCAATGCAGGCCTCACTGAGCCATCGGATTTCATAAAAAATATCTTAATTTGTGTTCTGAAGATGATTGAAGGTCTTACGGGTGTGGAACGACATGGAGGGTGAGTAATAAATGACAGAATTTAAATTTTTGGGTGAACTAACACTTAATATACTGAATTTTAAAAGATTGATCTTGGTTGATCAATACAATAAACTACAATAAATTATTGAGGTCTTCTTTCCAACAAAACCTTTTTTTTTTTCCTAACAAGTCGACCTAGCAAAGAACCCATTTGTTCTCAAATTAAATAAATAAACAATCTCAATTCATTGTGCTCAGAACCTATACTTTTTAAATTTATTAACTTGACCTAGGATACATTTTCATTTTGGGGACAAAATGTGTACAGTCAGAAAAAAATGACAGCGGATGCCTAAGAACACTGTAAGTGCAGCTTGTCATGACAACTGTGCACGTCTCACAAACAAACTATGAAGATGATGGAAAGACATTGAGATGTTGCTGACATTCATGCTGCCTGCAGAATATTTTCCCTTGACTGTCAATAATGTGTCTCAGACCACCTCCCTTAAGGTTTGAACAATCAGTTTCAAGTGTATCATTAATGCACCTTGGTTGCATATAATGTTTTCACTAGATATCCAATCAGTCTATGATCCAAAAGGGCAATTTAGCAATGGGGTAAATGGGGCCTTAGTGACTGCACAAGTGTGTGAGACACTGAGAAGGGAATTAACAAAGTATGAATAAGGAATTAGGCAAACACGGTTATGGTGCAATCTGCCAAATAGTGCTGATTGCAATTTTACAACGCAATTCCTCATCTTGTTGGCCATGTTCTGAGCGTTAACTTGCAGATGATGCAGCAGACTGCCATGAACTGTTGGAATCAGAGTACTGTACAGCCTCACTCCACCACTACAATCTAGACATTTGAATAAAGTTTAAAACACAGAAAGAGAATTTATTATGGCCGTGTGTCTTGATGCATTCCTGCTCTTTCCCATCATCTGATCAACATTTGATGAATTACTATAAGTGCCAAAATTGCTAAGAAATGTCCAAAATGTTGTGGCTACTGAATAAAGCAGAAGTGGCGGAAGTGTTTAATGAATTCGCCCTAAGTTGTATATGTGGAGAAGGAAATCACAAAAAAATATGATTTGTGTCATGGCGTGTATCTGTCAGTGAGTGCTTGTGCTACACATATGTGACTGATGTTGAACCAGAGATGTCACAAAGATGGAGATATGGAGATTCCTTCTCTACAGCTGCAGTGGAATCATCGCTCACCTGACAGTGTCAATACTTACACACGTACGCACGCACACACAGACTCACACATTAGCTCTCACCCTTAACAACTCAAAGCACAGTCACTGTTTAAACGGCTTCTCGATAAAAGTATTAGAAAGTGCATATAACTGTATCTCACAGTGTTATAGTCTTTGTGAGAAAGGGGTTATCTGGAAGGAGAAGAATCAATGATTAGTAAAATTATTATTTCCAACCAAAATTGTTCTAGAATGAAAAACAATACTTTATTTACAATTAAACTGACAACCTAGGCGTACTGGAAATATGTGCCTGCTCTTTTCACCTGAAATGAACACTAGAGGAAGTAAAACACCAACAACTTGTATTTTTTTCAACACAAATTATAGACTTATTGTCATGCAGTTCCTCCAATACTATGTTATGACCTCGAAACACTTTTACCAGACTGCCTTGATATATAAACTATCACATAACCAGATCTGTATGGCTTTTCGGACATGAGTAAACTTGCTCGGTAGCTCACCTGGTACAGCATTGCATTTATCTTACGTTTGCTTTTGTTAACACTATTTAGGTTGTAGGATAGGGTTGGTAGAGTAGGTGGTGGCAATAAAACATTGAAGGGTTAGTTCACAGAAAAATGAAATTTCTGTCATTAATTACTCACCCTCATGTCATCCCAAACCCGTAAGACCTTTGTTCATCTTCGGAACACAAATTTGAAATCCGAGGGTTTCCGAACCACACATAGGCAGCAACGTCACTGCAGTTTTCAGGTCCAAAAATGTAGTAAAGACATTGTTAAAATAGTCAATGTGACTACAGTGGTTCAACCTTAATGTTATGAAGTGACGAGAATACGTTTTGTGCCTAAAAACAAAACAAAAACAAAACTTAATTTGAGTTCCGAAGATGAACGAAGGTCTTATGGGTTTGGGACGACATGAGGGTGAGTACTTAATAACAGAAATTGCGAGATTCATGTTCATCTGTTTCAAATAAAGTTAAAAGTGCTTTTAGCACCACTGACTGGACATTCAACTTTGAAAGTGTCTCAAAACCTACAAAAAGCAATGTAATATTATTTTGCAGAAACGTCGCCTTAGGCACATATTTCCAGTGAGCATGGGTTGCAAATTAAATATATAAAAAGAGTGCTACTGGCAATGCTACTGTTCTTTTACGCATGCATTATATCCCCAGCATAGCATTTTAAAGCTTTAAGCTTAGTTTCATATCCTGTGCCACTATAATGGATTATTTCACTATGACCGAAGCAAATGAGTGTCAAACAAACTGTTTGGTAGCAATTTAGGCTATTTAAATGATTTAAGGTCATGTTTGTCTTTTTAAACTAGTTTTAAGCAAATAAAGCTCATACAGGGACAGCTGTTCTTGTAGGAGGTTTCAAGCAAAGGAAAGTAACTGGAGCATCAATCGCGGTGTCAGGGGAGCAAGTAGGAGCCGCTAAGGCTCTCTGGGCCCCCGGAATGTGCTTGGCTTGTGCTGCGTATAAAACTCCTATTCCTGGGTGTCTTGTTAGGGGCTGCAAACATTCACTCGGTAGAGAGAGAAACACCTATTTCTCCATGTTGCATCCCGGGAGGCTAGGATGCCACGCTAAACAAAGCTGAAAGAACAGCAGTGCACACTATTATTTCACCCCACTAAGCTAATGATGCGTCACCATCGTCAATTCAGCCACGCAACCCCGACACTCTGTCAGCACCCACTCTGTGACAAAACTCGGTCTGCTAACGAACCCACTTTTCCTGTTTGTTGCCTGTTTGCGACTTTCTTTCCACGTTGTACACGCAGGTCTCATTACATCTTGTCGAACATACCCATGCGTTCATTGAATATTCTGCAGAAAAGCACCTGGAACTTCAAACAAAGGCAAGTGTAGGAGTCCCTCACATGGACGCTGACATTCTTTGACTTTGCAAAACTGAGATGAGTTTTTGTTTATGTTTCTTTTTTCCACTTCTATACATTTCTAAGATGTACAGTTAGAATGCCTCTTGAATAGGTTTGTACAAACAGAAAATGCATTCATGCACACTTCAATATATATTGAAAAGCATGTGGGATGAGTGATCAAAACCTAACCCCTCTTCAGCGGAGGTGCTATGTTTGTGTTTCATTATTTTTCCAATCTCAAAAAAGTTATAAATTGAAAATCTAGAAAAAAAAAACAAAAGCAGCATGACAAAATTGTAAGTCTGTGCAAATGTCAGTGCTGGAAATGCTTCAGCAGTGGTGCTCGGTGTGACACTGAGTTTAGGAATGATTGTGTGCGCCGTGTCAAGGACGATATTTGTTTCACCTTTTCACAGGTGCCACTCTAAACCGTCCCTGACAAACCAGCCATTTTCCTGGAGCTTTTCAATTTTTCCACTCAATCATTGGCATATACAGTAGATGCTGATTTTATAAGCTCACGCCAAAAATAGTTTTTCACCTGTTCGAGTGCCTTTAATGAGCATTGCTTCTATCTCTCTGATTTTTTGTAAATGCAATTTGCCCAGAACTAAAATTTGAAACTTTTCACTCCTGCAAAGTGTCTCTTGAAAGAGCACAGTGATTGGCTGATGAGGCAGCGCACCCTTTGATGATACGTTGACTAATATTGGACTTGGCAGCTCACAGTCGTCCTTGTCAACCTTGAACACCTGAAGACTTCATATCTGCAATATAAAATCAATAGGCTGCTGACAGCGCACATCATTTAAAGGGGCTGAAGGTGTTTTTGGATGGGAGATGAAAGTGTTCACATGCCAGCACCTGCCCTCCTATCGCTAATAAAACTATATGTGACTGTCAGCAAGAGATTTGTGATGAATTTGAGAATATTGTGTCTCAATCCCCCTGCACAATATTTTAAAAGGAGACAAATGTCTGTGGAAAGTGAGAAACGGTTGTGACTGAGGTGGCTTTAGGAGTTTGCAAGGTATCTTTTTTGAAGCAGTCAGCTTATAGCAACATGTGTCCTTGCTGGGAACAACTTTAGCATGCTTAACCGAAGTCTTAAGAAAGGAACCGTTGGCCAAGTCTATTAAATTTCACTTCATACTCACTCTGTCCATCTCTGTGTATTTCTCAGGGGAAGACCTGAGCAATTCTCTTTCCCTAAAACTGTGTGTCTCTATTCAGTAGGCTGCAACAATAAACTCTCCAACAACACAGGACTGCAGTGTCAGG
>RJVU01071404.1:3787912-3798725 GCA_003731715.1 Anabarilius grahami
AAAAGTAGGACGCAGAGACTGCTGGCATAGTATTTCTAATTATTAAAAGATCCTCAAATGTGCTGATTTTCATCTTTTAGGCAGTACTGACTGTCTTCAGTACATTTAAAAAGCTCAGTTAGAGGTGTACGAGGAAAATCCTGAAAAAAATAATAAAAAAAACTGAAGAAAGGAGAGCCATTTGGCTATTGACCAAACACTAGCTATTAATCCATTAGAGAAATGTACATGTAAACCCTTTTGAAAAGCATGTTTTTGGGAATCCCTCATAACTATCGGGCCACTGTAAAAAGACAGCTAGCTACTTAAAAGCTGTAAAAAGCAATTACTCCTTTGTAGTGCAAGTAGAAGACATCATAAAAGTATAACTTTAATTGCTGTTAATTGCACAAGGGTGACTGCCTCTGCATGCCTAATGTTCTACTGTAAGTGCACGTGGACATGATTTATGAGCTTTGATTAACTCTGCTCACAGAACATTGAGGATGTATGGAGATTTTACAAGGTTTCAAAGAACTAGGGTGTGTAAATGTGTATGTAGACACTACAGAACTGTTGAGAATTTCTATACATTTATTGTGTATTTAATTTAGAGTCCTTTCTGTTAATTTAATTGAATTCATTCCTGGATAGAATTGTTGTTAAATGAACATTAGAACATAAACTCTTATTAAAGTACTCTGTAAAGTTCAACTGAAGAAGATACAAAACAAATCTGGCTTTGACTTTTTTTTTTATTTTTTTTTTTTATGTGTTGCAGATGTGCATACGTAAGGTTAACTTTGTTCTTCAAGTCTTAGATGACTCTTAATTAAAATTACAATTAAAAACTGTTGCTTTATAGCAAAAACAACAACTTTCTGTAATGACCTCAACTAATTAAAGCTGATTGGCTGTGAGCTTTAATGGTAGACATGTGTTCATTTGCATTGTACTGTACAAATGACATTGTGTGTCACTTAAGAATATGCGATAACACTTAAGATTGGGCATAAATTTAACAAGCACACCGACACATCTGTATCAGTGAGAGTAAGATTAACTGAAAGTTTGAGATTGGGGCCAAGTTGTGGAATACTAAATGCAGATGTAAATGTGGAATATATTCCAATATATTCATATCCAAAGAATTTAGGATGAGCTGTTTTATTGCAAAAGATCGAAGACAATTAAAAAAAAAAAAGTTTACGAAGACAGACAATTACGTTATGAAGGAGCTTTACTGAGCTTAGCTGAAACGAAAGTGCACTGTACAGGGAATATGGTGGGCTTCTAAACAAGAGGCTGCTGTATGCACACACAAACACACACACACACACACACACAAACATCCTGTATGAGCGACAGTCGAAAGCTCGGCATGAACAGATGTTTATTTATAAAGTAGCAGCAGGCAGGACATGACAGAGGTCACTACAGGCGGGGTCAGCACGAGTCCCCATGAATTATTGATACTCATCATGTCTGAAGGTGTGTGAAAGAGGGAACAGCCTGGAGCGCACTATAAGCACTGAACACAAACTGAGTCACAAATTTTGACACCAACTTTTCAGCTAAAGTGTGGCCCATTTCTACTCGAGGAAAGGACAGCGACTGGTTATGAAAAATCAATACTATGTCTTTTTTTGTTCGACAACAGGCAGATTAAATCAGACCATGAAAGTGTACATTTGTCTTCATGGTTTGAGCTTAATGGTCAGAATGCTGTGTTGACAAACAGAGATTCACCTGTCACGAACAAATAAAGAACAATTAGTCAACAGTAAAATAAGAAAATTAGTGTTAATAAAAAAAAAATTATAATCCTTAATGACCCAAACAAAAATTCTGCAAAAGTTTTTTTTTAAACCATCTGAGAAATTCGAGCTCAAGTACCACCTTCGTGTTTTTGTGAATCCAAGGTCAGTCCAGACCCAGCTGCTATTACCACTAATGTATCTACTTTTAAAGTATTTTTAAAATTGTCACTTAAATGTGAGACACAGAAATACAATAAAACACACACAATGGCCATCAGTGCATGTGTACATGGAGAAACAATTATTTAAAGAATTGAAAATTGACAAACAATTTATTGACTTCTAAATCTTGTTCAAAGATTTCATCTACACCAATAATTAAACGTCTTTCAATTATCTTTTAATTATACATGGGATTTTTGTTAGCAAATATACATAGATATTTACAGCAAATGCATATATGCTATTAATTTGATTATTCATTTTTTTTATTGACTACTGAGCAATTCTGAATGATTCTCTCTCTCTCTCTCTCTATGATTTGAAAAACTGAGCTTTCTGCAGAAAGATGCAAAACAGACACAAAGCAGGGGAAAAAAACTCAACTGGGCACACAGATAGCAGATGTTAGCTGTGTGCAAAGGCAAATAAAAACAGCCGGTCCACTTCAGCGAGATGTAATCTGATCCATTACTGTCCTATCTTTCTACAAAAAACACACACATATACATGTTTTCAGGCATACTCCCAGGGGAATGAAAAACTGCAGGCATCCTGACCAACCAGAAACCTGTTTGTTCATAAATCGCAGCAGAAGAAGTTTTGATACCACAACTTCAAATAAGTTGCTGCAGCTTACGGTCTCAAATAAAAGCACGGGTGATGATTGACTCCCTGTAAAACACAGATTTGATTGGTGCCCTTTAGGATGGGTCTGAAGGCACTTTCTCTCCTTCTCCCTGTCTGTCCGATGTAGACACTTCACCTCCTCTATATTAAACCACTAGACAAGGCACACAGGGTCCCAAACTCATTTTGAATGGTATTGATCCCTTCCACAAATAAGAACCCACACCACAATTTATTTGCGTCCCCTCAGGTATCATCTGTTTAAACATTTTCCTGAATCAATCAGTGTTGGCTCTCCAGGGGGACGCCGTCTCGCACCAGTCTGGTTATTATCCCCTGCTGATGAAAGACGTGCCCGTCTGCACAGGTCTGGGAACAGCTTTTAGGAAGTTATGCACTTAGGGTTCTTCAAAACATGCCTCTTTTGGGACTTTCACAGCAATTTGATTCTCCGAGTCATCTAGAAAGGACTCATCTTTTTTTAAGGGTACAAATACGATAAATTTCTCTTATTTCCTGCCATGAAAAGGATACTTTGTAAGGGAGTTATTTTTATCCCTCATTTTCTATTATAAATCTGACTTGAAGTTTTATAGTTATTTGGCACATTCCTCCAAACATGAGATTCATATCTCCCAAACAATTAAAACAAATCTTCTCTTTCCAAGGCAGCCATACTCCAGAGCGCACTCAAGTGTTGTTGACATTTCATACCTACTGAGCTGCTTATAAAATTTCTGATTTCTCAATCTCATTTCTATTATATCACAAGAATGTTAATAGTAAAACAGGTTTATGCTTATTATTTTCAGCAGTTCTTTTTAATGTTCCTGAGAACGAATAAAATTTGAGAGAGAGAAAAAGATGAAATGTTTGGCTCTTATCTATGCATTGTAAAGCATTGTGGTTAATGATAGTTTTGTGTCTTATCTTTCCTCCATTATTAAATCAAATAAATCTGATAGTCCAACACTGCTGCATATTCTTTAAAATGTTGCCATCTGACTCATGATCATCTTATAATTGAATAAAATTTTGTGTTAACCTGTCGTTTTACAAAAATCAAATAATTATGATGGGGTAAGCCTCCTTAATGGCACAAATATGTTTAAACACTGAACTCAACCATTTGTTTAATTTGAGCTATTTGATAGATTAGATAAATTATACCATTATCTTTCAGAGAATGCAGAATAGTAATGCATGATGTTTAATAATGTCCAAAACAATTGCATAATTACCTTTTTCCCTTGTAATATATTATTTGATAATTACTCATAATAAAAATTATTAAGATAAACTAAAAATGGTACTTAACATTTTTCTACATTTAAAATCGATGTGTCAGATTTTCCGTAGATATGTTGTATGTTGACAGAGCAATAAACAGCCTCAAAGCAAAATACTACTACCATAAGGATATGCAATAAGAGCATGCAATAGATTGTGAGGCAGTCAGAGAGTTCATGCTAATTTTCCTCAAACTACTTTCATTCCTCTTCAATTTGAATAGTCAACATCTACTTGAGTAATGGAACTAGACACAGTCTACTTCAGCAAAATCTACTTCATTAGAAAGAAAAGCAAATATAAATTTGTATGTTAGCATACAATACAGAAACAAGCAAAATAAAATTCCAGTAAGCAAAGCAAACAAACTGCACATATATAGAAAGTTAAATTATTTCTCATCCCTTAATATGAAAGACGGGATTTCCAGTCCACTGTGTTTATCAGAAGAATCTTTAAACTAGATGTAGGCACTTCATATGATACAGATTGAGTGACTGTTACCCTGAGTCTGCATATTGCAATTCATAATTGAATTCCAAATACAGACATGTGAACTGTACAATGAGAACTATATTACATATTTCACCTGTTCCCAGTACAAAAGGGGAGCATACGATCTGTCTGAATGATTTAAAATCATGTTTCTAATTATTGTAAAGGTCGTAGAACATTTGACATGTTTTCATCTCATATTTTTATCAGTCTCTGTTAAATGTGTATAATACTGTGGTGCAGCTAGGACAGTCTAACAGTAAAGATAAAGTGGTAGGCTATTGTGGGACACACCATGACTAACAACTTCCTCATTGCTAATCTTGTCCTTGTGCTGCTTGTCGTTTGTATGTTTATTGCTCCTCATGCCTGGACCAGATGTGCCTGTTTAGAAACTGTGACGGACAGGGAAAGAGAAGTTTGGAGCACTGAAGCTATTGTTAGGAAATTCACTCTGAATCGCACCAGGAGTGGACAATTGAGCGGAACCCAGATTTTCTTTAAAGACTGGTTTAGGACGCACTCATCACACAGCCTGAAAATCTATCTACTAAAGCAAAATCAGGGCTTGACATTAAGCCTTGTCATGTGCTTGTCCTTTGAACAAGTAACACGGCCATTCACCTGGGGGGAAAAAGTATTTTTGGTGGTGTAAACATAATTTATTCTGAAGCAATATTTATTCTGAAGCAATTTTTTACTTTTTACCTTAATAATTGTATGCGTCATCTTTCATGTCAAATTCTTACATTTGATCAATAAATTAAATTATAATAATAAGACACTATAAGGCTGTTACTAATCAAATTAAATTAAATAATTTACACTGCAAAATTACAACTGCAATAAATAATGTTATGAGATTGTTTTAAATATTTTTTTGAATATACAAATAAGAAATGTTGGGGGAAAATGCAATGATACCTTTAAACCTGTAATTCACCAGTAGATGGCAGCAATTCACTTAATGAGTGAGTCTATTTACATGATCTAAGCACATGGTCTAAAGCGCATGGCGCAAGTGCACTTAGGGCATGTCCGAATCCACTTTTGCTAGTTTAACGACTGGAAAAATGGCCGGCGCGCCCGGTGCATGGTCTAAAAGGGTTGTTCCTATTCTCTTAATGAGTAATGGGTGTGTTTTGGGTGTAACGTGCAATAAACCAGTCAGAGTCTCTTTCCTTTAAAAGCCAGTTGCGCTCGTGCCATGGCGAATTTGCTATTTACATGACGGAATTTGCAAGCAGACTTGGAAAAACTGAGTGCTTCTCTAGCAAAGAAACGGATCTGCTCCATCTAGACCATCTATGCATCTATGGGACAAGACGGATTCCACCAAAGCATTTTTATCCTTATGCACTCAATAATACTCTTTTACACTGAAATCCTTTTATTTTTAATATTTGGCATGTTTGTGTGCTGCTGCGCGTCCCTGTTTGTGTAACAAGCAGAGTGTATGCACGCCTATAGGTGCACATAACTAACACGCTCTTTAAATAAAAATAAATAAATAAATAAAATATTGCACCACTGACTTTAGACCAGGTTTTTGTTGGTCAATGGCGCAGTAGTTTTCAGTTTCCTCAAAATAGCAACGCGCCAACAATGCGCTTGAACACACCTCGTTTTCAGACCAGCACACCCATGAGCACACAAATAGGCGCAAATGCATTTGCTATTTAAACATCGTGGCACAGGATGTGTAAATGATAACTGTGTCGGGCTGAAAATAGCAAAAAACTCTTGCGTCCCACCTGGCGGCGTATTGCACCGGGTGTATGATAGGGCCCATTTTGTTCAAAATGCTGAATCATTAAGTAACAAAACACTGCTGAGTGTTGCTTTGAGAATGCACAATAGTTCTGCTGTGATCTTTGTTTGGAACTATTGGTTGGTGAAATAGAACAAGAACAGTCAATATTGTGTCTAAATTGTAAGTAACTTAATATTAGTAACTAATAATATAATAACTAATAATAACTACTTGTTTATTGAACACTAAAATCAATGTAACATTTGCAATTGTGATAATGTTCGGCAAAACAGCTCCTTTGTTCGTGTTGTGTTATAAATAAAAATCTCAACAGTTTAATTTTACCTAAATATGTTTCTTCTTTGAATTTCTTTATGTGTGCTGTTGCGCTCTGTTTTTGATTTCTCCACGAAACTCTCTCACAAAGAGACAGGCAGTGTGAGCCTCAACCAGAGATGCACTACAGTTACCAGAAATACACTGCATTATCAATCGCTGTTTACACTGAATGTAATTAAATCAGAATCATTGTCGCTTTTCGATGTTTCCCAAGAATTTTTTTATTACTGAAGTTTTAATCAGGCTACTTGTCTGGTCAGGCAAGTAAAATTCTCTTACACTTGCCCCTTCAAACAATCCACTTGTCCCAGACAAGCGGACAAGCGTTAATGTTGAGCGCTGAATATAAATACAAGAGCACACACAAGCACAAACACAGTACAAAAAGCATACTAGGGTCAGTATATGCTTTTAGAGAATGTGTTAAAGATAATATTAAAAGAGTTTCTTGTAAAGTGTTATATTAATTAATTTATAGACAGTGAAAAATGGCAAGAATAACCTTTCGCTGATTAATGGAGCTATTCTCCTGATTCACTGAGGCACTTAAGGCACTTACCACATGTAAAACTATTTTACCGAAAGAAATGCACTTCTAGAGCTTGTGAATTTACTGAATGACGTATATAACACCCTTAATTATTAATGTAACTGAAAAAAATAAAATAAAAATCAATTCATCTTATGTGGAAAAATAAGTGTAAAAAGCTACATAGTAAAAACAAAAACAATAATAAATACAAATAGTTGTCAACCTATTTGCATCTGCAATTGATAACAGTCATCATCATCAGCACTAAATCCTGTATATTTTCAGCATTCTTTGAGAAGACATTATGGTAACTATAGCCTCTGAATAGAACATTTGCTGTGAGCATTACGCTGCAGAGACATCCGTGTGTTGAGGGGGGTATTCATATCCACCCAACACAGAGGCTAAAATCCTGTGGTTGTGAGGGCAAGTGCTGCTCAGCGGCAGGAAAGAGAAAAGGATGTGACACGAGCCACCTCCCTCATGAACACTGCACGTCTTTTCAAGTCAGCAGTTCAAATATTCATGACTGCGCTCATGTAGCGCTTTTTAACCTTCTCCTGACCCCATTTAAGCATTAGATGCTTCTTAGAAAGTTCTGTGGGCCAGAAGGAGGCAAAACAGATTTGAGTCATCATGACAGTTGTACACTTTTTTTTTTCTTTCCTTGTTTCTTCACTCCCCATTAACCTACAGGAGGATTTTGATGTCAAGACACTGTTATTTGTGTAAATATGCATATGTGATTTTCTGATTAGTCAGTGTGCATGATGAGCACCTGGTGAATAAACACATTCTCACTCTTGTAATGACTCTGCAGCTTGAGTGGTAGGAGACTATTTTGACAGAAGTATTCTAAACAAGCTAGGAGAGTTCCAGATATCTCAATTCTTTTTTTTTTTTTTTTTTTTTTTGAAGGGACACATTGTCAGAGAGAAGCATCTTGTTTCACAACACAGCCATAATTATGACTGGTGTTGCATTGCCAAAACAAATCAATAGTTTAAGTGCAGAGACATGACTCAAGGAACAGCCTGTTTGTGACTCATAGAAATATAAAATTCACGAAAAAAAAAAAAATAAATAAATCTCTGCATGGCCTAGGGATGTAAACGGTGTCAAAAGTATGCCATTTCCCCCCCATGTCAATATATTAAAATGATCAAGAATATCCATGACCTTTCCAGTTGCCCATGACTACTGAATAAGGATATATATATATATATTTTTTTATCATTCCATTCCATAGAGCTTTCATTTGTAGGTCAGGTATGAATGAATAGATTTAAATAGTTATTCTCATTAGTGAACAAATGTCTTAAATAAGACCTTGAGCTTGTGGGTCACAAAGAGGAACATATAGGTAATATTTTTGAGCAGAGTAAGAAAAAATGCCTATATTAAGGCAAGACACTACAGGCAAAGCCATTGTTTTTTCATGCATTGGTCAGTTTTTAAATTTTGCTTCCATAACTTTTCTTCTTTCAAGACTAGTGGAAATAAAACATCCAAAATACATATTTAATTGTTTATTTGATTACAATTTATTTGCTTCTGTAGATTGCAATTACAATACATATATTTAAAGGTCACATGTACTGGGCCAGATATATCCGCTACAGACCACAAACTAAATCTATCTATCGAAATACTAAAGGTTTTTATAGAGGGGTTTGATAATATATATTTGACATCCACTATTTCCTTTGTAAAAACCTAATATGTCAACAAAATAGAACTTGAATATGGAATCTGGCCTCATCCAATGTCCAAATTTCTGTTCTAGAATTTTATTCAATTCCACATTTAACATAATGCCTTATTTGCGAATTTAAACCTAGCATTTCAGAAAATGTATTACGAAGCTTAATGCATACTGTTATTAATCAACTGAGAAGGTATCGTGATATTTGTTAGTTAACATTTTTACCCTATTCATTTGTGATGTCTTACCCTAATTAAAGATTTCTATGTGACTTAATTAAGATAATTGAATATTACTACTGACTACTACTACTAATAGTAATAATAATGAAACTATAAACACTCTCATTCTTGGTACATGGTCGACAAGACTATTTCATAGTCCAGATTTCTCGTTTAGTTTTGCATTCATTCCTGAGCCTCAGCTGACTCCACAGAATCAACAGGGCAACTAAAACTTCAGTAAAACTGGAGAAGTTGTATGAATATATTTGCAAAATAGCAGTCAGACTGATCTGAGTGGACATGTAAAGACAGACAGGACACTAGCAGCTCCCTAAGGGGACTGAGAGTGCTAAGTCCTGTGGCTTATTGCCGAAGACTTGTTTCAGTCCTGATTTTAATATATGTATAAATATGCACTACTGGATGCATCTGGATGGAGTGAGAGGCTACAGGGACATGCCAGCACACAGAGTGGCCTGACTGCAGTCACACACCAGCACACACACGCGCCCCAATGTGTACCCCACTTCTCACATACATACATATACACACACACACACACACACACACACACACACACACGTTCGCATATCATTCTTGTCATGACTACATATGCATGACAGAAACCTTTCAGGAACTGCATCCAAAGAGTTCTCTGTCGAGTTAACCCTCAGCAAATGTGTGACTGGGTTCAATTCTGGGAGTAAGAAGGGATTGGGGGAGAAAAAAAAAACAAAAAAAAAACTGACAGGCAATTCTGACAGCCAATTGCGCTGTATGGAAATTCCCCTACACCTCCTGACAACTTTCCTTGCCTCTCTTTTTGGCAGAAACTCCCCGAAACAGGAGATGTATTTACTGACTTGCTGGTGCAGAGTCACTTAGGCATCTGAGGAAGAGGAATGCAAATCCATAATTTAACAGTATGGTGAAGGTGTCATTGAAACTGACTCACCGTTTGTAGCACAAGCTGAACTTTCGCTTTCTCGAGCACAGGTGACATTGCTGTGAAAGGGTGAGGGAGGCTCTCCAAGCCTCTCAGAAGAAGAGGACCAACAGACATGACTCAACCCTTCAGGGTCAAACACAGGGCATCCACAAGCTCCCAGAGAAAAAGGAAAAAACATCACTCTGCAGTCATGAGAAATGGCATCTTCCAAAAGAGCGTCTGCTCAGAAGACAGATTTGGCATTTGAAATCATTCTTGCCAACTGAGATATAAATGGCGCAGTAAAATGCTAAGTTGTGTCGTACTTAAAGAAACGAAATGACTAACTATCCATCATGATCACTACATTTCTTTCTTTCTTTCTTTCTTTCTTTCTTTCTTTCTTTCTTTCTTTCTTTCTTTCTTTCTTTCTTTCTTTCTTTCTTTCTTTCTTTCTTCAAAAAGGAAGGCCAATCAATCAATAAAAACATTGTTTATATTATAATAATAATAATTAACTATAATATTATAATAATACATTTTTAGCAACCCAACAATGTGCAACATCATGTACAGTAAATGCCTTTGACTGTACACTATAAAAATGGTAACCTACAATTGTTATCTTTGAAGAGCTATTTCTACCTGATCGTTCTCTTTATTTATTTATTTGTTTGTGTAACAATGTATTTAGACAATAATAATAATACTTCTACTACTACTACTACTACTAATAATAATAATAATAATAGTTGACTTGGAGAACTAATAGTCAAAAATCTATGTGTGCCAACTGGGTTTTGCTCAAATTGACCTTTAACTCGATAAAATTTAAGCATTTACATGACATTGTCAGCTTTTTAAGGATATTTGGTGTTAGTTTGTGCATGTAAACTCACTTATAATGCTTGAAAGGTCTCTAGAATGTGCAGTTTAAAAGACTCTCCACTCAAGATTAG
>RJVU01071404.1:3801459-3824041 GCA_003731715.1 Anabarilius grahami
ACACACACACACACACAAAATCAAACCAAAAATTATTCAGACATTTTTGATATATTTTTCTATAGAGTGCAGGACACTATAGTTCATTTATGTAAGTGAGCAAAATAAAGTAAACTGTGACATATTATACCCAAAAATTATTCATACAGTGGACTACCAGTAAAATTGATAAAACAATTTGGAACCAAAAATTATTCAGACAGTGTTAAGTGTTAAGATTACTTTTTTTTGACACAGTTTAACTCTGAGATATTGTCATATTTTATTACCATTTATTTAAACTACAGTGAATAAACTGTATTAATGAATTAAATGTTCAAGGTGTCTGAATACATTTTGGTTTGACTGTATATAGGCCGATCTCTTTCGGGCTTGTACACAAACTGCATTGCAGACATCTCCCAAAATGTAATTTGTGTGGAAATATTACGAAGTCTGTAAACAGGATGTTAACACAGGTCAGAGATGGGACACGCCGAAGACGGATGTAGAGAGGATAACAGAGACGCACCAGCAGAGCAAATCCGACAAAAGGCACAGCAAGCTTACTGCCCGCAATGCTCAAAATATAGGAAGAAAAATATAAATATTGAATTGGAGGTGGGGGTTTATATGAATGTACCTCTGAAAGGAACTGACTGTCTTCAGAAAAGTTGTGATGGCATTTTCTTTTCCTCTTACTTCCATATAAAGTAGTGTTTAGAAGTGCAGTGCCGCTGTTCCATGAGCGCCAACAACTGTTTATTCAGTCCCTCTGCTGTTTTTGTTTTGTGCAGGTGTCTAATGTAGCATAATTTCACAAATCTAAAGTCAGACTATTCTTGAAATTATACAATCTAATTCAAAACAAAAACAACTGCTCATGCTACATGTGTGTAGCATCTTTGGATGATGATTCAAATGCAGTGGTTTCCAATAATTTCAAATAGCTTCAGATATTTTTTTTTGTTCAAGTCCAGTTTGCCTGTTATACAGCAAATGAAGAACAAATACATTTGATTAAAGCAAATCGGCAAATGGTATCGGAATCGGCCAATTTGTTTAAAAAAACGGAATCGGCCATGAAAAATCATGATCAGTGCATCCCTAATATATAATCATTTAATACATACAGATTACATTTATGATGCAGCAATTTATGAACTTAATCTCTCAATTTTACATATAGTAGCAAAGATTTGTTTCTTTTGCTACTGACCTTAAACGATTCAATTCCACTATACAGAAACTGCAAATAACTTTATTTTTGTTAAACATCAAATGTATTTCATTTCATTAATTAAAATATCTGTTAATAAGCGCTCCATCATCAACTGATAATAAAGCACCGAATGAAGCACTCAGCATTGAACATATGTAAGTCATCTCATGCATTAGCACATACCTATCCTCAAGATGGCGCAGAGCATGGCGGCCGTGTTGCGAGCTCAGAGTAAACTTTGCAGTTTATGGTTTTACTTGTTTTTTTGTTGTTCTACGTATTGGATGTTGTTTGTAAAACTGTCTACGACCGCCACAAACTCCTAAACATAGGATTCTACGTCGCGAAACGCAAACCGGACTTTGAGTTCTTGAACACTGGCACCTTGTTTACAGACACCACATCAGAGCCCTTTGTCTGGGCCGCGCGGGCGCGACCGAGGAAACGCCGCCGGAAAAGAGGGAAGAGAGCCGGCGTCCTTGTAAGACTCAGACTTCGTTCCCTCCGACCTCCTCTCCCAACCATTTTGCTGGCTAACGTTCAGTCACTGGACAACAAACTCTGTGAACTGCGGGCACGTATCTCATACCAACGAGAAACAAGGGACTGCTGCATTATTTGCCTCACAGAAACCTGGATGTCTGCAGCGATTCCAGACTCAGCCATCGAGCTTACGGGGTTCTCCGTGCATCGCTCGGACAGATCGAAAGAGCTCAGAGGGAAAAGCAGAGGTGGGGGTGTTTGTTTCTTTATCAACAACTCGTGGTGTGATGGAAGGAACCTACACTCTATTAAAACCTTCTGCTCCCGATCTGGAATTTCATATGCTTCTGTCGACCATTCTGGCTACCGAGGGAATTTACAGCGGTCATAATCACAGCTGTTTACATTCCTCCTCAAGCCAACACAGACCAGGCACTCAAGGAACTGTATGGGAATATAAGTGAGCAGGAAACCGCATACCCAGATGCAGCGTTTATTGTTGCGGGGGACTTTAACAAAGCCAACTTAAGGACAATAGCTCCAAAATATTTTCAACACATCACCATAAACACGCCTGGTGATCGCACACTGGACCACTGTTACTCTCCTTTCCGGGACGCCTACAAAGCTCTCCCCCGCCCACCTTTCGGCAAATCGGATCACTCCTCCATTCTGCTCCTGCCTGCCTATAGGCAGAAACTGAAACGGGAAGCACCCGCCCTCAGGACAATTCAATGCTGGTCGGACCAATCAGACGATATACTACAGGACTGTTTTGATCACGTGGACTGGGACATGTTCCGGGCAGCGTCTGATGGCGACATAGAGGCGTACTCAGAAACTGTAACGTGTTTCATCAGGAAGTGTGTAGAAGATGTTGTGCCGACAAAAACAATTCGCATCTACCCCAACCAAAAACCGTGGATTAACAACGAGGTTCGAGTAGCCTTGTCAGCGCGGACATCCGCTTTTAAATCTGGGAACGCTGATGATCGCAAACAAGTTACGATCTCAGGAAATCCATCAAAGCCGCAAAAAGACAATATAAAAACAAAGTTGAAGAACAATTCAACACCAACGATGCAAGAAGTATGTGGCAGGGAATCAATAACATCACAGATTTTAAAGGGAATAAACCAGCTACTGTGAACATTGCCGCCTCACTACCGGATGAGCTTAATAATTTTATGCTCGTTTCGAGGCTCTCAACACCGCCCACACAGAGAGCGCCCCCGCAGCTGCTGCAGGAGATGTGAGTGCACTCACCGTCTCCGTCGCGGATGTAACCTGATCCTTCCGACGGGTAAATATCTGCAAGGCTGCGGGTCCTGATGGCATCCCAGGCCGTGTGCATCCCAACTAGCCGGTGTTTTCACAGACATTTTCAATCTCTCCCTCTGTCTGTCTGTGGTTCCCTCGTGCTTCAAAAAATCCACCATTGTGCCCATACCAAAGAAAAACAAAATCACATGCTTAAATGACTGGAGGCCTGTTGCTCTCACACCCATCTTCAGCAAGTGTTTTGAGAGACTCGTCAGAGATTACATCTGCTCTGTGCTGCCTTCCTCGTTGGATCTGCTTCAATTTGCATACCGAAGCAACCGCTCTACAGAGGATGCCATTGCTTTCACCCTACACACTGTTCTCTCCCACCTGGATAATAAGAACACCTATGTGAGAATGCTGTTTGTGGACTACAGCTCAGCATTTAACACCATAGTGCCTGCCACACTTGTTGCGAAGCTCCAGACTCTAGGACTAAACAGACCTCTGTGCAGCTGGATCCTGTACTTCCTGACAGGCAGAAGTCAGGTGGTCAGAATGGGAAACAACACATCATCCCCGCTGACCCTCAACACTGGTGCTCCTCAGGGCTGTGTCCTCAGCCCACTCCTGTACTCCCTGTACACATATGACTGTACAGCCACACACAGCTCCAACGTCATCGTCAAATTCGCCGACGACACAACGGTGATAAGCCTGATCACCAACAACGATGAGACGGCCTACAGAGAGGAGGTGAGCACTCTGACTAAATGGTGTCAGGAGAACCACCTCTCACTCAACATCGACAAGACCAAGGAGCTGGTGGTGGATTTCAGGAGACAGAGCAGAGAACACAAACCCATC
This sequence comes from Anabarilius grahami, assembly GCA_003731715.1. Taxonomy (NCBI): domain Eukaryota; kingdom Metazoa; phylum Chordata; class Actinopteri; order Cypriniformes; family Xenocyprididae; genus Anabarilius; species Anabarilius grahami. Next base: position 3,805,274 of record RJVU01071404.1, read on the forward strand.
ACCATCGACATGACACCTGTGGAGCGGGTAAGCAGCTTTAAGTTCCTCGGCGTTAACATCAGTGAGGATCTCACCTGGTCTACACACACTGACGCAGTGCTGAAGAAGGCACATCAACGCCTCTTCTTCCTGAGACGGCTGAGGAAGTTTGGAATGAGCCCCAGCATCCTCAGATCATTCTACGTCTGCACTATAGAGAGCATCCTGACGGGCTGCATCACTGCCTGGTTCGGAAACAGCACTGCTGGCAACCGTAAAGCTCTGAAAAGGGTCGTGCGAACTGCCAGCCACATTGTTGGAGGTGAGGTTCCCTCCCTCCAGGACATCTACACCAGGCGGTGTATAAGGAAAGCCCGGAGGATCATCAGCGACTCCAGCCACCCGTCCCAAAGACTGCTCTCTCTGCTGCCCTCAGGAAGACGTCTCCGCAGCATCCGCGCCCGCACTAGCCGACTTAGGGATAGCTTTTTCCCTCAGGCTATCAGACTAATGAACAGTCAAAACTAATACACCTTACAGCATACTCCACAATGGTATGCTCACACCGCACTTTAACTTAACAGCCCAACACTGGACTATACATACACACTGCACTCAACACAATAAGATACCTGTTACCTGTTACTGGATACCGTCCAATGCACATCCATTTTTGTATCCAGTTCATGTACATCTGTTGCACCTTAGCATATTTTTATGCGTATATATGTCTACATAAAGTAGAAGTCCATTCTGTGTATAGTGTATAATGTGTAGTGCTAACTGTAAGCATGTCAATAGTACACTGTGTGTACTGACTATATGTATGTGCATATTGCACATTTTTACCTGTTGTAGTCTGTATAGTTATATGTCTGTATGGTATATGTTAATTTTTTCTGCAATTTTTGGAACACGCTCACAAGAATTTCACTCTCCAAGGCACATGTGCTGTGGTGATGTGACAATAAAATTGACTTTGACTTTGATACACTGTACCTTTACCATATTAACTTTTTTCTTCATAGCAATTAAATCTTTCTGGTGTACCTTCAAGAAATCACGTTTTCAGAATAGTCAGAATTGTTTCAGAATCGACAGACATTTGCATTTAGTGTGAAAGGGCCTTAATGGACTGACTTTAAACACAACACATGAGGACCCATTTATTATATTGCAGAAGTTAAAACACTGCTTAATTCCTTGCATGAGGTTTTTTTGGCCTATAGATCAAATATTCAGGTGATGCAGCTCTCACATGAGGCCTTGAGGTGAAAGACCTGCAGACTAATGGAGAAAATCTGGAACACAAAGCTCTGTATAAGGGGCTCTTTGCTTTAATCTAGCTTAACCCTGGAACACACACTGGAGTCTGCTTAATGTCAGTTCTGTGGACTGAGCATTGGGTATTAACTACAGCCTTGCTATAAGAGAAGAAAGCAAACAGCAGACAGGAGAGAGAGAGAGAGAGAGAGAGAGAGAGAGAGAGAGAGAGTTATAGACACAGGGTGATTATCTATTAGTGTGTGTGCGTCTATGAGAAATAGATAGAATAAAGGAGGCAATTTTCTACCACTTATTAGCGGTTACCTATACCTTATGGCTAAAATCATTTAAATCAATGTGATATTCAGTATCTGTAGATATTTGTATAGTGAGTTCTAGTAAATGCAATTTTTTTTAATGTACATCTAAAATGTAAACACATCAATGTATAAACAATTTTAGAAACGTACACATTTTTTAAGGTAATATGATATATATTTTTTTTTTTGGCATTTATAATCAAATTTCAAGTAAACAGATTAGATCGTTAAAAATGTCTTTCATAATCAAAATTTCTCCATTTACTGGACCAGTTGTCAGAAGAATTATAAACATTTGTAAAGATTTAGTAATAATATACAATAATAAAAATTAATATAATATAATAATAAAACCCTAAACCAATGCATTTCCAAAGACAAACGAAAAATCCTCTTCTTTATTTTTTCTATGGTTCTCCTCTGCTCTGGTTTCCTAACCAAGTATGCTCCTCTATTATAAGTCACTTTGGATAAAAGTGTTTGATAAATGCAAAATGTAATTATTATATTATATTATAATTTAACAAATGTCTGGAAAGTTGTACATACAACTTGTACAAGTTGTACATAAAGCACATGTTTTTAGCTTTTTGATGGGATTTTAGATGACCCAATTGTGTTGATATTGTCTGTTTCAGTGCCTATTCTAACATCAAAAAATGTGTACCTGTTTAAGTGCAAATTTCAACTAAAAGACAGAGATCACCCTGGAAAAAGGGGGGGGCAGGGAAAAAAGAAGGAAAGAGATACACTCTGCTACTGACCAGCTGTCATTTAATCTTTATAGCTAAAATCCACCCAAGAAAGTACAGTATGTAGTACTTGTGTTTGTAAAAGTAGTTCAGAGAATATTGGAGCCTGTGTCAAAAGAGCCATTACTGTTCAGAAGGCGAAGATGAGATGTTCAGTGGGGCTCCTAAAACAGCACCACTCAGGGGGCCAATGGCACTAGGGGGGTCTGCACTCTACCATCCAAGCAAATACACAAGCAAGCGCACACACACACACTGGTATGATACATGACCCCGCTCTGATGCTCCTTATGGAGCGGTGCAGATGAGAAGAGGCAATCTAGAGAAAACATACTCACACACACACACATCCTCGTTCGGGGCCCTACAAACTCCTGACGTTGATTTGAAATAAATGGAGACTGATGATCAGTCGATGACAATTCCCGTAATCATTAAGCGGGGAGCGATTCATCAGGGGAGCGGAATCGGAGGCCTCTGTGTCACATTTATCCTGCTGGAGAGAAGTGCCGTGCAAGCTGCACTTTTTAAAAGGATTGATTACAATCCAGCTGCTGTTTTTTTTTTTTTTTTCCCNACTCCTAAATGTGGGATAATCAGGTATTTAGCCCAAAAAAAGCCCGGGAAGCGGGAGGAGAGGGAGCTTTGCAATCTAATTTCCCCACAGCCAACTCTTACTCCCTGCGCTGATGACTGTCTGGGGGATGTAATGATGCGGAAGACGCTCTGTCATATTAGACAGGAGGGATAAGGAAAAAAGCTTCTTCCAAAAACCTTACTATAAAAATAGCTTATGACCTTTTGAACTTGCATCTCCCTTAAAGGGCCAATTAGAATCAAAGTGTTGAGTGGACAAACTGATAAAAAAGGGTGTGGTTACTTTACATCTTTGCATTTACATATTGTGATGAATTCATTGCTTTTTTTGTTTGTTTGTTTGTTGTTGTTTTTTTTATTTTATTATTATGATTGGTTTTATTCCAAATCAGCATTATAATTATAATGCAAGTATAAATTATGAATTGCATCTACTGCCACTATAATATTATACTCAAATGCTAAATCGACTCTTTATAAGATCATTTTGATTATTTTAACTTCTCTCTTATATTTATGCATCAAATATCTGCACTTATTTGCTAATCAAATGTGCAACGCATTATTACAAATATGCATTTTTTTTCAAACGACAACAGTCAAAAGTATATATACTTATTCTTATAAAGCAATAAACACTGTTAAAATAAATTTGTATTATTATGTATCAACACTACATATACCTATATACCTATAAAAATAACAATTACTGTATTATCAAAATCAGTTAGATTTTACAGTCATCTGCCCTTAAATCCTGAAGATTTCTTCAAAGGAAAATTTAGATATGAAGACACATTATTATGGCTGTTTTCAACTTAGGTTATGAAAACACAGAAGGGGATGGTTTGAAGTAATATGTGATTTCATTGTATTTTTTTATTTTTTTGTAATTGAGCTATTAGCCCCTTTTAAGACCCTCTAGAAGTCACTAATTGAAACCAGACGACCATGCAAGGCGACAGAGGTGAAATTGCTCTCAAATGTAAGGTGTAAAACTAAATAAAAGAAAACAGCTGCAGTCTTGATCAAACATAATATTACACCATAGTGTTGACGTTAAAACTGAGTGTGCGCTCTGAGAGGAAAAATGAAGCATGACAGATAAAACAAATGATTAGATTTCACAATCTATTTCTTCCACTCGGCTTTTCTTTCCAAAAAAGGTGGGGGGGACTCAGACGACTGCTCTTGCAGGGTTTTTAATTCAATAAATATTAATTGCCATGTCAAGACATCTGCACACAGATGAATTATTTAATGATAGACACTCTGTCTATTTGAAATATGACACTCTGAAGGCACTTTATGCAAACAGTCTGGGTTGCAGGACTTGGGAAAAATGTCAGAGCAGAACACAGAGTTCAAACATAGTTCACTGTCATTAATGTTGCAGTGTAAAAGCAACTCAATGTGACGAAAAAACACGCGCGCAGAGGAAAAAAAAAATGGGCTTGGGAAAGCGATGAGGGCCCCAAGTACAAGAAAAAAGACTTTCTCCCACAGCAGAAGTAGGATTTTAATGACTTTTGTGCTAAAGCATTTACAGGACCTTGAGCATCAGAATACCTATTGATGTGGGCAAGCATTCGGACAGACCATCTATTCCATCAAGTTAGTCAAAAAGCCCTGAGCGAGTTTTTGTCTGAATACAGCCTCCCGGCTATCATAAACCCTAAAGAAAACAATGCTTTTTGCTGACAGAACTCCATATTTCATATTTCATTACGATGAAGAGACGAGAAGGAGAGGGAGAAACTACAATTACGTTTCTTTGTGGAACAGGGCAAACAGTTCTGGGGCTGGATACCTTTGACACAAGCAAAATGATTATAATTAACAAGACTGATGATGATGACGATAGGTGAGAGCTATTGCCTGTGATGAGGCAGACAGATTGTTCAATCCCTCAAAGCAATATTTACCTGGGCTTTTCATCTTGCATCAGAAAAATGCATATTCAGGTATTCATTTCTCTTGTTCACGACATGAAAATTGTGACATTCCTTCCGCTTGTTTTTCAACAGAACATCTTTTGATTCTATAAAATTCCTCACATAAGAATGATAACACAATTTTGTCCTTAAACAAGGTCAGTGAAGCTGGCCAAAAAAAAAACAAAAAAAAAAAACCCTGAAGGAAATATTTCTGTTGTAGTGGAAGTTTCATTTGAACAGGGAAAATATGGAGAATAAATGAACCCATTTAAACCATAGGAGGTAAAATGGTTTATCAGTGGATGGTTTATGATAGGATTTGTTTTTGGTAGAATAATTTACTGCTCTGGATTTCATTTATACAAATGATTAAAGGCACAATATGTAAGATTTTTGGATTAAAATATCAAAAACCCACTAAAACAGTGTTATATATTTTGTTGACTTGTATACTTACATTGTTCCAGATGTTCCAAGTATGTTTAAACCCAGAGAAATATGCAATTTTAACCAGATCGTGCATCGCCTATAAGTGACGTCATACCTGCATTACCCTCGACTTCCTGTTTTAATTTGTAGAAACCATTGAAACACCAAAGATGCTTTAATATATTACGTTTTATTAGACAAGGGAACAACTGTTTGGATACATTTATAGACAGAAAATGTCTCGGGTTACTGATGTAACCCTTGTTCCCTGAGTAAGGGAACGAGACGCTACGTCGAATGACGTGATGGGAACCCTCTGTATGATTGTGTCGTGAAGCACCTCTGTATCCAACCAATGATGAGACGAGACGTCAGAGGCGGGTGACGTCACGGACCAGAAAACTATAAAGCATACCCAGAACAAAGAACGCTAGCTTCTGGATTATGGGTAATTTTTCTGATACCTCTTCTAGTGGTTCGAAGGGAGCCTCAGCTAGCCCCTCTAACACTATAGCCAAGTCCCAGGCTGGAGTTATTGTACGCACTGCAGGCCTCAGCCTCAGTGTGCCACGAAGGAAGCGTATGACAAGGGGGTCTCGACCCACCGAGGAACCCCCTACAGGAACATGATAAGCCGAAATGGCTGCTATATAAACCTTCAATGTTGAAGGAGATAACCCTTCCGAGAACTTCTCTTGGAGGAACTGAAGCACAAAGCTGATAGATGACTGGACAGGGTCAACATTCCGTTGACTATACTATGTAGAAAACAACTTCCATTTATATGAATATAGCTTCCTTGTGGAGGGAGCTCTGGACTGAAGGATGGTCTCCACAACCTCGGTTGGGAGACCGGAGTCTATGAGCCTTGCCCCCTCAGAGGCCAGGCCCACAGTTTCCATAGCTCTGGGCGGGGATGGAGTATCGTGCCGCCCGCTTGAGACAGGAGATCCTGCCTGAGAGGAAGCTTCATTGGGGAGCCGTCTATTAGAGACACTAAGTCCGCAAACCATATGCTGGTCGGCCAGTATGGGGCCACCAGTATCAGGCTGACCCCTTCCTGGCGTACCCTGTCCTCGACCACGTCTGCAGCATAGCATCCAGAGGGTGCTGGGTGCGTTAGGGAGTACCACAGTGTACACTGGGTTGACTCTCCCGAAGCAAATAGGTCGACTTCCGCTTGACCGAAGTTTTTCCAGATGAGCTCCACCACCTCGGTGTGGAGTCTCCACTCCCCGGGCCTCGGCCCCTGCCTCGACAGGGCGTCTGCTCCCACATTTAGATGCCCCGGAATATAAGCTGCTTTCAATGAGAGGAGCTTTCCCTGGGCCCACAGGAGGATCCGACGGGCCAAGTTGCAAAGTCGGCGAGACCGCAGACCCCCCTGGTGGTTGATATATGAGACCACCGTCGTGTTGTCCATACGGACCAACACGTGATGATCCCTCAGGTCCGGGAGGAAGTGTTTCAATGCAAGAAATACCGCCATCATCTCCAGCCGATTTATGTGCCAGGAGAGCTGATGGTCCTCCCATAGACCCTGAGCCGAGCGACCACTCATGATCGCCCCCCAGCCCGTGAGGGAAACATCTGTCGTAAGCATTACGCGACGACGAGAAGTCCCCAACACAGGTCCCTGGGACAGGAACCAAGGCTTTTTCCACATGACCAGAGCATGAAGGCATCACCGTGTGACTTTGATCATGCGAAAAGGATTTCCTCTCGGAGAAAACACCTTGGTCCTGAGCCACCACTGTAAGAGTGTAATCTGTTTGAGTGTAAGCATTTTGAACTTTAACTTTCATACAGATCGATTTAGCACACGTAAATCTATGATCGGATGTAACCCTCCATCCTTCTTTGGAACAATGAAGTAGCGGCTGTAAAAGCCTGACAGCTTGCTGGGAGGAGGAACCCTTTCTATAGCTCCTTTTTGCAAAAGTGTCATAACCTCTTGTTCCATAACCAGAGACTGCTCTGGGGTCACCACTGTGGGAAGAACCCTGTTGAACCTGGGCGGCCGAGAGCCGAACTGTATTTTGTAACCCTGTTCTATTGTGAGCAGCTCCCATTTCTAAATGTTCGGGAGAAGTTTCCATTCTTCCATGAATTCTACTAAGGGAACCAGTCTCTCGAGACTGGTCTCTGGTGTTTTTTGAGCACTTGGCTCGTCTGTCTGACGCGGCGCACCGGCAGACAAGCGAATCAAGTGAAAACCGACCCTCCTCGGAGGATCGGTGGAGACCGCTGCGCCCTGACGCACGCTGGGTGGCAGGGTTGGCAGGACGGCCCCCTGAAGGCACCGAAGGGAAACGGATACCAGATTTTTTAATATCCGAACCCCTCCGGGGGGAGCTGCCCTCGTAAGTCCTAGACGGCTGGCGTCAGGACTTTTTCTTTGAAGCCTTATCCGCCTTACCCCCGGAAGGCTTCGCCTGTGCTGACCGCCCCAGTCCCCAAGCTCTCTGCGGGGAAGCACGGGTGGCCACACTGGCTTTCTGTTGCGCTCTGTGCGCTGAGGAGCTTTCTATCGGCCGAGGCTGCTCCCGCCCAGCAACCTCGGGGGGATGGACGCGCCGGGGAGGGAACCTCTGGAAGGCCGCTGATTGTTTACGTGTCTCCTGGAACCTATCGACGACCGAATAGGCCCACAGGAGACAGCGGCGCATCCATAAAGATATTTTTGTCCTTGTCTTTCATGTCCGACAAATTGAGCCACAAGTGCCTCTCCGTGGCCACCAAGGCTGCCATAGAGCAGCCGATTGACTTGGCCGTCTCCTTGGTGGCCCGGAGAGCTAGATCTGTCGCTTTACGCAGCTCTTAAATGCACTCAAATGTTGCTTCCCCACTCTCGTCAATTTCCCCCAGCAGGTCAGCCTGATATGCTTTTAAAATTGACATGGTATATAGACAGGCTGCAGCCTGACCCGCTGCCAAATAAGCTTTGCCCACCAGCCCTGATGTAGTTTTTAAAGGCTTGGTGGGCAATGTCGGGGTCTTAAGGGACGATGCAGACTCGGGCGAGAGATAGCTCGCAAGCGTCTCCTCAACCAGAGGCATCGCACCATAGCCGTTGTGTTTCAGCCCCATAATATTGCTGTAAAGAGATGTTTGGGGGCTGAAAACACGATATTGCACTGGTCTGTTCCACGACCTTCACACCTCGGTGTGGAGGTCGGGAAAGAACGGCAGACCCTGACGCTGGGGTAGTGACCGTGCGGGGAGGAAGCGCTCATCGAGTTTGCTTTTTGGTTTATACTCGCTCCTCTCCGCGGGCCAGTCTATTTTCAGTTTATCGACTGCCCTAGTCACTACCTCCAGCAGCTCCTCATAAGCTGGAGATGAGGATGGCGGTTCTTCATCACCAGCCTCGACGCTCTCCACATCAACCTCCTCGGAGGAAGATACGTTGAGCGTCTGTGTCCCTCTCCGGGGGGAAGAAACCGCAGCGCGTGCTTCCACCACCAGAGGAGAGACACTGGGTCTGGCAGGTAAGGGAAGAGATAAGGCAGAGCCCGTCTCAACCCCCTCTACCAGATCCATTTGTGATCCCCACGAATGCAGCCTTCGCTGTGCCTCGGCAGCAGCGGGACCAGATCCGCGGGGAACACCGGCCGAGTGCCCGCCACGATCTCAGGACTCTGAGAGTGAGCCGCTCGCAGTGAACACGAGACACTCGAGAGCTGCCTGTGCGTGCTCAACTCTACTGATTATTGTTATATTGCTCAACGTGTAGTCTTATTGTTTAAATCTAATTTTCTTGATTTATTTGTGAGTACCATGCTTTACCATGCCTCAGAGACAAAAAAACTATTTTGTCAAGTGGTTAACATAGCATAATCAGATGCAGCTTTATTTTAAGTAACAGTAATACAGCATTTTCTCCATCATACAATATGTTTTAAAATTAATTGCATGCCATTTATCAACACAGGCCATCCAGCATTTATTAATATGATATTCTAATATCAATCTAGCTTACAGCAGTGTGCAAAAAGTGTAGCAGCCACCGAGTGAACACGTTACCCCACATATGCTTGACCGGAAGAAGTGGAAGTGGCGACTGTGGCATAATAACAGTTCTGCTGCTCTCGAGCCGTGTGACGCGTTTGTCTTTCATTAGCAATCACTCCAGCGACCTCGTTCTACTCCCACATCACTTGGACCTGCTCTACTTCATACTACAATAACATTAATAATCTCATCCATGAACATGATTTCTGCCCGAGTTCCATCCCAATTCTTTTCCACCGGCTGTGAGGTGAAGACAACATCTCCCAAGATTCCGCTCTCAATCTCAGCGTCGTCAAGCAACGCCTTTGTTTTGAATAGGTGACCTCTAGCGGCAAAAATTTACATATTGTGCTCTTATCTTATTAATGTCAGTATTTGCTTGTAACGTGAGAATGTTGTGAAGTACAAAGGTATCTTCGGCTATATGTCGAAGATACCTATACAGTAAAATGAAGCACATTTGCTATGATGCAATGTAGATATCAGTGACTCGTTTATGAATTTAATGTTTGTTCTCTTTGTTAATAAATCAAATAATTATTTATTTTTATTTTTATTTGTTGTATGCATTACAGCATTATTATGCCAATCACTAGCAAAAAAAAAGCACTCATTACATCAGTATTATGGCAAGTTAAACAAACTAATCGAGCCAGTGAAATACATCCATTCTGGAAAGAGCAGAATCTGTCAGGGAAAGGAATTAAGAAAATTTAGCTGAGCTATCTTTCAAGGTCAGGAAGGAATAACTGCATATATTACATAAGTGTCTTGAACCATAAAAACTGTCAATCTGGTAATGAGTGAAGGAAGAAGCCATGTGAGAGATTAAAACATAAGTGTCTATAGCGCATCAGCTTATAACTGTCTGCTCCTGTGCTCGGTGCTAACAGCACCTAGCTGTTTGACCTCATTACTTGGTTTGTGGAACATGCCAGAAACAGGAAAGCAGAGGCCTCACTCCACTTTTGGAGACTTTATTTTACCTGCTCTCGTGTCTGTCAGATTATCCCTACACCTCGAAAACTCACCCTTAGCATCGATTCTTTCATGTGGATGGCAGCCAAGAGACAAAAGAAACAAAAATGTTACAACCACAGCTTTGTCTAAAAGAAGTTGACAGGATGGCATCTCCCATGTTACAGTTTAAACCACAGTCTGTTCACTGACAATCTGATGCCCAGAGCACACAATGCACTCTAACCTGATTGCCTGGCTTTTCACAAATTTCAGACAAGTAAACTACATATCCATGAGCAGAACTTTCTATATTCTGTTTATTCTGTCTTTTGGATTGTCAAAAAATCAGATTTATACACATGGTTCAGCATTTTGCTGTTTTCTGTACAGCTGTTTGTGGAGAATGCTGTGCCATTATCTGATTAATTTTATGAAGGTATGATTCCAACACACCCCTAAATGGCATGTTAAAAATAAAGTGAACTAGTGGATGGTTGCTTTTTGTGTCAATCAGATGGTCTCTTCCTGTTTAAGTGGGCGGCACTTGCACAGAACAAGTTGAGGGCAAGACTTTGCTGCAAATAAACAGTCTGTCTACACGAGAGTAAAAATCACTCAGAGTTAACATCTTTAGCTGAATCGTCATTATGCTCCGAGACGACCAAATGTTTCCCAGAATTGAAAAAGGGAAATCGCTGGTGAGGATAATGATCATGTTTAGGTCATTAGCTTTACTGTTAAATGACTCTAGAAGAATGCTTCGTCTGATTGTCTGATTGATCTGGCTTATGTGCATTCTTCTGCTGTTCCTTCATAATGCACTGGCTAAAACAATAGCTATTGACCCGACTCTAGTGTACCTATGAAACCTGTGCAATAACTTCTCTTTATTGTCACTTTAAGGAGAAGCCACAAAGCTGTTAAGGATTTTTAGTGGCCACATAGAAACAATAAACCTTTTTTTATCCCCCATAGCCTACAATCATAATATAGAACCTACAGTGCATTGTTTACTCTTGTTTACTGATGTCTGATGAACACTGATGTAATGAAAAATGAATTTTGCACCAAGGCAGGTCTTTTTCAAATTTTCTCATAGCAAAAACAACCTAAATTCAATGTTTTGCCTTCCACCCAGGCAAGCAAACATTACTGATCCAACTCCTACATTCATGTACAGTTAATTGAAATGCTCACTGTGAGAATGCTGGGCTTGCAAATAGTTTGATCAATACACAGTGAGATGTGTAAATTGATCTTTGAAGTAGTTATCTCACTTAGTGAAGTGTTCAATCAGTCTAATTCAGAGCCACTTGTGCCACGTGTGGTCTTCAGCCAATTCATTTGCTGTGAATTTTCAATGAAAGAATTCCCACTGCCATTCACTGATCGCTAGCGGAGTTTGTCTACAGAAAATGGAGCTCCATCCTGTTTACGACTCATTTCAGTTGGGGGGAGGGGGGAATACAAATCGAGCATGCTGTTTTATTTACCATGTGTTTGGAAGTCAGAAAAAAATAGAGCTTATAATAAATGAAATGTAAAGACCTTTCCAAAATAAAAATGAGTACTGTGCTCAAAAGCCACTACTGTTCTCCACAGAGAATGAGTTGAACTGGTTCTACAAATAAAGTGTAAATAAAGTGTTGTTACAGCCCCAAATTGTAACTAAATACAGTTACCAGCACAGTTAAGCAGTTTTTGATTAATCTCAACCTCATAGCTGCTCTAAATTATTAGTATTCCAATTAAGGGTAGCAGTCCCATTAAGAGACCAAACATATCATGACCTGGCTTTGATGTAAAGATCATAAGTTATTTAAATTTGAAAGGACTAAAATAGCAATCAATTCATTTAAATTATATTTGAAAATAAAATCATTTTATATCAGGCAGACGGGCCAATAAAGTGGCCGGAGTTGCTGCATTGCATCAAAAATGGAAACAGGGTCACAGTGTCGACAGCTTGGTTTATTATAATGATAATCTATCTATCTATCTATCTATCTATCTATCTATCTATCTATCTATCTATCTATCTATCTATCTATCTATCTATCTATCTATCTATCTATCTATGTATCTATCTATCCCCTACATTTTGAATGGTATATTTAGCATATTTTTAAAGATTAAAGGATAAAATTAAAGGTCAAACTAATTTGAAGCCTGGAAGCATAAACATTTAAAACATGAAGATTAGAAACAATCTCTGCCATAGTTTTGAAACTCCTGCTGTAAAGTTTAACATAAGTGTTCAAACGAGGCACCCAGGACTAAAAATAACCTCAATGATACACTACACATCCAGTCACACCAAATTCATTGTTCTCTGAACTTCTAGTACCCAATTAAGGTTCGACTCAGTGGGCAGAACAACTGTATTCATCCAAAGATGAAATGTTTAACAGGGCCCAAGAGGGGAAGGAGTGAGGCAATGTCACAAGGGGAAGAGGACAGATCAGTACTGACGCCAGATATCAGACACATCCCAACCACTCCAGAGCACTGCCAGTCCCTTAGTGCAGTTATGGGGGGTGGGGGGGTATAATATGTGCAGCACTCGCTCTGTGTCATTTCCTGATGGGACGTCAAACAGCAGGCACTTATCGCGAGCGGTATTCTGCAGCACAGTGGCATGGTCCTCACATTGAGTGCCTGACATAAGTCTAAGTTAATCAAGCCACGGTATGTAGTATTATTCTACCTGGAGAGAACAAACGTGTATGAAGGGGAGGGAAATGTGTGTTCCATATTCATGATTTACAAGGCCATTTTGCCCTCCGCTCCTCAAACCAATTGACTGAAAGGATGGGAGGTAAGTTAGGAAACAGAGAGTGAAAGTTTTGTTTGTAAATGACTGAGCAGACTGGTACATGTTCAACAGAGAGAGAGAGCGAGAGAAGGGAGACATCAGATCTGCATTGATTCTCACTAAGGCGTGAGAATGTTCTCCCTGAATGTTATGTACTTGCTTCTCCACATTTCTACTGTAAAAAGCTAACCTATCGTTTAAAAGTAGTATGTAGTATTATTCTCTAAAATATTCAACTATGATAAACAAAATTGTTTTGGGTGATTTTTTTTTTTTTTCACTTAAAAATATTTAGTATTTTTTTTTGTGAAAACAAATATACCTTATGAATTGAGTAAATGTAAGTAAAAAAATTAAGTATATCCAACTAACTACATTTGGTATCATGAAAAAATAAAACTAAGTAGGTAACTCCTCTAACGCATTTCCTCTAAACTGTTGTAAAATACTCTACACAACCACTGGTTTACACAACTTCTTTTTTTGTTTTTTGATGGGTTTTTCATATGCACAGCATATTTTTTTATCGTTTTAACATATATACAATATTGCCAACATTTAAACCCATTTAACAAACATTAAAACATTTAAAAATAATTAAGTGTTTGTTCTCGTGCTGGAGCTGGGCTCGTGTTCTGCGGGGGAACTGTGAACCACAGAGCAGTGCCCTGCGTTTCACTCATAGTCAAAAGATGCTGTGACTGACTTTATAACCTGCCCATGAACATAACATACAAAGTAATCATATCCAGTATCTTCAGGTATAAAGTCATTTATTTTATGCAAAGCATCAGGCATTTCTGTCACATGAAAAGACAGACACTCATTTAGTTGACTGACATTGCGTCACTGTATGATGCTTCGTATAAAATAAAATGATTTACGGCATAGAAATGATTTTATAGATGAAATAAAACATACACAAACCTGTATTTTACAGGGGAAAAAGCACTAATTCAGCAGCATTGAGAACTGCTCTCTGCAAAATTCTGCTCAGTAACTCAACCGGTTGTTTCGTCAGAGGGTGGGGGAGGGGTGCATTTATTTTAACTGTCAGCGAAATTGATCCAGATGTTGTGTTCAGCTGATTGTTTCAACTTGAATTTCTTAAGTTTTTGTCAAACATGAATAATATTAATTTGAAATAAGCAATAATTGTGATTCTTGAAACTGGGCAGTATAATTTCTCCATTCTCAATTATTTTGATTGAAATTTAACAAAAATATTAAGTATATTTTAAAAATCTAATTTGTTAGTCAAACACTAATTTCGTTTCGTTGAAAAAAACAAACAAACAATAGCTGTAAAATTTAGACAAAATTAACTGGTGGCTATTTAGGCATGTCCAACTCAATCACTTAAGTGAGATTCAGAGATTTTATTAAGGTAGAATAGTTATTTATCATTGTGACAAAGCCACTGAATAATTTTTTAGAGTGTATATTTAAGTTATCATTGTATAATTTATTGACATCCAAATTGTATTATTATCTCATAAAATTATTCTCCAGGGTCCATTAAGTGTTAAATAGATTCTGTGATCAGCCTTCATAACAACTCAATCGTATTTGTATGCAAAGAGCATGTGTATTTTTTTGTTTGTTTGAATAGGCACATATATTGCACAGTAAAATGTGCCTACAGCATCTGAAACTTAAACACTTTTCCACAACTTTAGAAATGAGAAAAAGTCCTTCTGAATTGTTTTTCCAATGGTTCAGCCATTTTGGTTAAGTTTAAAAAAAAAAAAAAGTCAGATTAATTAATAAATGAAATCAAGGGATTAACAAAAAAAAAAAGAAACCAAATTAATGATGATGTTGGTGTAATATTAAAATTACAATAATATTAATATTATTTTCATTTATTATAAATAAATTGGCATTTTAGTGTAAAAGTAAACCTTTTTTGGGGATTTACTTTTACACTAAAATGCCAATTTATTTATGTAAGAGGGGGGGTGTAAGATAAATTGTCCGTGTGCTGTTTGCAGGATTTTTAGTAAAGGACATAGGGACAAACTGTAAAGGTCTTTTCCTTTGAAAGTAAGAGAGGGAGTGAAGAGGAGAAGAGCTTTATGGATTTTCCTCCTGAAAATAATCTCAGCCTTCCACTTCAAGGGCACAGTAGGGGCTTTGCTTTGAATCAAGGCAAATGCAAACCCACCCACAGGTAGAGAGAGGTGAGCAGAGGTAAACTAGAAGGGGAAGTGGGAGGAGTGATAGAGAGTGGGAGAGAGGGAATGGGCAAGCTAATAGAGTAATAGAGTAAATGGGGGGAAAAAAAGAAATACATATCTTATTATAAGATAAGAAATACAAAACATTTTGTTTTTCAATAACACTTGTGTACCGAGGATCACCGTGTCTACCTAATGGAGTTAGGCATTCATTTGACACACCACGCTCTGACCTGCTGACACACATGCTAATGTTTTCCTATACCAGCTTGACTGTTCTGAGAAAAAAAATATGTTATTAAATTCGATGCTTGTACGTGCACTTCCCTTGTACAAGTTGATATGGATCAGAGCTAAGAAAGAAGCTGCCAAAGAAAATGAGAATGTGAGTGCAAAATTGTATTTTGTCTACAGTGTTCTTAAGAGAGACAAACTACAAATGTGGAAAAAGAGGGGAGTGATCAAAAAAAATGGAAGAGAGTGAATTAAGTCAAGTCAAATACTGTGCATGCGTGTACAAGAGGGGACATGTTCCTCAAATGCATCTTCATCATGGTCTGTTTTAGAAAGACTTTTTATTTCACATTTGGCTTCTGCTTGACAATTGGACATGGTCCAGGGCGTCCCTTCACGGAGAACATCCTTCATCTCTTTTTCATTATTCATCCACATGCCTGAAAATGGGATAATGGGGAGATCAAATTGGCCTCATTGTTATTACCAGTTTGATTATTTTTCTAAGGACTCCTCTTACTCATGTACTCTGTTTTCGAAGCCATTTCCAAAGCCCCTAATGACATAATGAAGCTCTAATGAGCAGTAGAGACAAAGAGAGAGAGGGAGACGAGCTCATGTCCGAAAATGGAACAATTAGTCAAGCTTGGACAATGGGAATGTTATTAGGAACATCTGATTGTGTGTTTTAATTGTTGAGAATGTGCATGTTCTCTAAAATAAACACAGGTAAGCCTACACTAAAATAGAGGAAAAAACAAAAAACAAAAAAAACCCTTCAGCCAATGACATGGTTTAATAGCCAAACCTTTGATGCAATACCAGCAAATGAAAAAGAAATCAAAGTTTTTACATTCCTTTTCATCTGCTCACATTGTTCACTACCTGTCAATGGGTTTTACTGTGATTGGTGTTTGTTCAGGGATATTTTAGCTGTTCCACACTCTTTCTGCAGCTTAATTTGAGCTGGAGATGGGAATGAGATCCCGTCTCTGATTGTGTTTGCCATGGCCCACCTTGTACGCAGTCCGTCAAAATGTGCAGCCCGGAAACGCGGGCAGCCCAGTGCCAGTCTAAACACCCTGTTCAATGCGCTGTGGGGGGAAGCTCATTCGGAACGATGTCTTTTTTATCATAAAAGCAACAGGGAGTCACAACAACTCACAGCAAACCTTTGCTTCTCGCTGGGAGAGTGCGTGATTTGATGCAGCCTAAATAAGAAGAAACAGGAGCCAGTAAATTAGAAAAAATATATCACGTTACCCCACCAACAACCTCAGTCACCGGAAGGGTTCCAGGCCATATAAAGTTTGTCAGAGGCGCTCATATGTTTGCGGGGTGTTGGGGCATGTGTGATTATATTTGCTCTGTGCTCTATCATTAAAGGGGGAGAGTGGGCTGCATCAATGTCTGTCTAGAGAGATGAAATTGCAGAAGGGATGCATAGCGCCTGTGCTAACATCATTAACGCAGTCATTTACATGAAATTTCATTCAAATTTCATTAAGAGAGAAAGCTCACTCCCGAGAGATGTTGGTAACGCGGGGTCACATACTGGTGACACAGACAGAAACTCCAACTGCAGATGCACAGAAGTCATACACAAGTCTACCCTTTTCTACACAAAGGTTAACAATTAACTTTTTCCATCAGAATTAAGGTTAGTCACATTAATAAAAAATAATCAGATAAATTCCTAATTTAAATATATTTTTTGTGACAAATGTCTAAAGCTTTGAATAGACAAACAAACAAAAAGTAGCTTTAGAAATCAATATTGCCTGTTTATTACACAGCTCTCTGGAATATTTGATTGTGATTGGCTTTGCATCTAATCACCCTACTGGGGTTTATTTTGCAATAATGACCAGATGACTGTGCATACATATTGTTCACCTAGGGGCCATTCGCATAGAATGTGTTCTCGCATTCTGTCTGTGCCGTCTTTTTTAATTGTCGGTCCATGAGTCAGACTGACATTTTCCGTTTCGTACCATGTTTTAAGATGCTATGCCAAATGATCATAAAGCCTAAAAATCATTTGGGAAAATGGGGGGAATACCCCCCTTAGATGACTCTTATGGGGGATTTGTTTAATTGGACGGGGGAGGGTCATATTTTAGTTATTACAAATATCTCACCTAAATGTTTGCACACTCAGTGTATTTGTGTTTTTATGGTTTAAGTAGATTTACAAAGAATAGTAATTTACAAGGTGACTGTCACGTGTATGTTTAGTTAATTTTCTGTCATGTCTGCATTAGTTGCTATTGTGTCTGATTAGTTAATCTTCGTCCAGCTGTTCCTGTTTAGTTCCCTCATTTGCTATGTGTATTTATATTCCCTGTTCTGTCCAGTCCTTTGTTGGTTATTGTTTGTGGTAACGCGGTTATCTTTGTCTGAGAATTCTACTTGATTAAAGACATTGTTATTCTCACCAGTTCCTTCGTTGTGCGCTTTTATCAACCACCCACCATTACAGTGACACTATGACATTAAATTAATTTATGTGCTGAATCATATTTCTATTGTTAGAAAGATGCTACATGTTTTTTTTTTGTGCCTATCCTACATGCAATGGAGCAAGGAAGTTTGATTTCAAACTTTGAATTTAATTGATTTATTGTACTAAAAAAAAAAAATACAGTGAGGTTACATTTTGTTAAATTTTGTGGTTTAAATGTTTGTGTGAAAAATAAAGAAAGAAAGAAAGAAAGAAAGAAACTCTTATATCTTATAGTCATATCTTATATCTCTAGTGATAAAGAGCACACTGATCTGTTTATAAAGAAAAAATATTTGCTCACACACATACATACACACACAACTAAAGGATATGGCTACATAAAATTTTAGTAGAACAATGGAAAAGGCTTTCATAGATCGCTACATTGTAGACGTAGGGCTGTTATAGAGCCATTAACGAGAAATATGTTGAGAATGCATTTATAAAATGCTGTTCACAGCATTTTTTTAAAAATGCAGTAGAAAGCTGGTGAACCATTACACAAAATTGAATACACAAAAATTAAGACTAAATAATCGCAAGCATACCTATATACACTTTTTTATATAAATACATATTTTTTTAAAGGGAATGCCAGAATAATCTTCTAAAATATTTACATAAAAAAATAAAAAAATAATACGCCATTTGATGGTATGTGATTTCCATTCATGCAGCAAATGACATTCCCAATCGTAGCACAGGAAGTCTTTCCTCATTATTCTGTGTCTTTAATCACGGGCAGGGTTCAGTGGATGTGTAAAACTTTAAAGTGTTAC